>OV725078.1:201770132-202033963 GCA_928085145.1 Nezara viridula
TATAGAACTAATTATGAGAGTTGGAATTAATAGTTTTGTTCCTGCAAAAGAACTTTTGTCACAACCTACTAGTTGGATAATCAGAAATCGACATTAATGAAAAAAAAAATTGTTCTATCGTTAAAGGAATAGGTACGTGGTGTGTGTTAGTAAGCCAGGTGGGAGAGAGTACGATATGGGGAACATTGGGTAGCCATGTCCCACTATTCACAGGCATTCTCTTGTTTAGAGGGCTGTAGGTGAAACATGGAAGTGAATTTTAATTTAATTTATTTTTTTAATCATTTTAAAGATGTCTATGTCGGCTTAGTATACATAAAAAAAATGTTAGAATTGAACATTAATATCTACTGAATTGAAAATGGTAAGAAAAAAAAATTGTATTTTTTATAATGTAAATAAAAACTGAATTTTAATAACAGAATTTCTCAATTAATCCATCAAGTTTACCAGATAAATGAAAAATGTGATTATTAAAGTAGCTACTATGAAATCTAGAGACGCTGTGTTGTTTATGATTATTGAAACATTTCTTTGCTAATAGTTATTTACTTTTGTGAGGAAAAGATGTTTGATGATGCATTGATGTTTCAAGTCATTTCTGTGGATGAGAATTATATACTAATAATATTTGATGTTCCACCTCTTCTTGGAACTTTAACAAATAATAAGGCTTTTAAGAAACCTTAAATAATAATGCACATGTTCCAAAATGACTTGTGCTTATCATTAAATTTTTCTTCGTATTAAAGATTTTATAAAAATCATTAATATAATAATTAATCAATAAACTCATTTTTGTTGTTTTACTATGAATCAAAATATAAAATATTAATGTATCTTTGTCTACTTTTAAAAATATCAATTCAAGTATTTGTATTATTAAATTTCTGATTATTTAAATAAACTTATTATACTCAATATATGGCATCAATATTCAAATATGCTGAATATTTTGGTGAAAATATTTTTTAAAACTTTTTTGTGAGACTTAATGAATCAACAAAGTACTTATTGATTCTTGAAATTGGATTTTAGTGAATATTAAGTAAATATTATATTTATGTATTATAAATAGATACTGTAGTTAATTGTTTTATAATTTGGTGTTTTTTTTTCTTTAGTGCCACCTCGTTGGGTTTCCGAACCAAAAGATGTAAATGTGACCAGGGATGGCTCAGCGATATTTCATTGTAGTGCCGATGGTTTCCCTGCTCCTCAAATAGCTTGGAGAAAAGTATCAGGTGATCATATGACAGTATTTTCTAAGAATTTAATTTACTGGTATTCTCAACCCAGGAAGTATGCTACATCTAACCAACATATTCTAACCAGAGTAAGAAAGTTGAGGTTCATACCATAGGTTTGCCACAAGATAAATGTCTACTTGTCTCAGGCATCAATCAACACCATCATGGCCTCAACCTAAAGTAAATTACTGAAATATTGGGGGAGGCGGGAAACTGTCTGTCTCTCTTCATAAAATATTGAGGGAGGAGGAGGAGGGTTGACACTGAACCCTGATGTTAGCGCATATATTCATTTTAGTACAAATTATTTTATTTCTTCTCAATTAACAAGAAGTGTTCCTCAGGGTTCCTCACTCTCCCCGACCCTTTTCTCTATTTATATTAGTGACCTTCCTGACGCCATTCAACACTGCAGTTACCACCTATATGCCGATGATTTCCAAATATACCAATCATTTCAACCTTCTGAAATGCCCGAGGCTGAACAAAAGCTATAAGAGGATATCGACTGCATCAACAGATGGGCAGTAATAAATGAGTTAAAGCTGAATGCAGATAAAACTAAGGCTATTCTCATCGGGTCCTGACATCTCATTAGCTCCCTTCCTTACTTCCCTCTACTTAACCTCAATAACCGTCCCGTCCATTTTTTCCATACAGTCAAAAACCTATGAGTAACCTTTTACCAGAACCTCTCCTGGAATAACCATATCTCCCAGGTTACCCGAAAATGAATAACTGCGCTTAAACAACTCATAAGATTCCGTGATTGTATTCCTCTAAAAACCAGACAGCTCTTTGCAACGTCCCTTGTATACTCCCACTTAGACTGCGGCTGTTTGGTGTATGAAGGGCTATCTGCCAGGTTAGAAATGACACTGAAGACTCATGAATTGTTTCTTAAGATACATTTTCGGGATCCCTAGGCGTTCACATGTTTTACTCTGGTACACCGAGTTTTCATTTTCCAAGTCTTCAGAACCAAAAACCCTCCCTACATCCTGGAACTTCTTACTCTACACTCCTCTATCCACTCTCTCAATACTAGGTCTCAACCTATAGACTTATATATCTCCTCCCATAAAACTTCCTCGATCAGCAAATCCTTCGTCATTCGTGCTGGTTTCTTATGGAACTCACTTCCTACCTAAATGCGTCAATCCTCGTCCACAAATTCCTTCATACAACTCCTGTTCCACCATCTACTCCACATTTAAACTTCCGCTAACATGTAAAATTACTTGCATCTGTACACTGTTTAATTTCAATCTATTGCACAATTTCAATAACAATTAACAGTAAATTAGTTTGTATTTTTATTATTATGTCAGACTAAGACCCATAAATTTGTAACTCTGTTATTATTCTTATTGGATAGTAGCCCCAGAAAACAATTATTTTTTCATTCATTTTCCTTTATTTTAATTTTACAAAAAAAAAAATTGAAGGACATGTAGCATACATGTCTCTACAAACTATAACAATATTTTATAAATAGATCAGTTTTTTTTTCAGTTGGTATTACAGATCTTGTTGATCTTTTGCTTCCTTAACATGGTTACTCCATCTATGCATACGTTGGGCCATTTCTTTCCAGTTATCTACAAGCAGCTCTATTGAATCTTTGTCGATTATATCTGTCCATCTGCTTTTTAGCCTTCCACATGTTCTTTCCCTACTATTGAGGCATTCATTATCATATAGGGGCTTCGAGATGAATTGCTCCAAGCTATATGAAGATGGGTTCACCTACATGCCTTTATATCATGAAATATTGACTGACCATTTTCTGTCAGCAACTCTTTATCGGTCTTTTTTGTTCATGTGTTAGTACTCTGATCTCAAATCGTTTCGGTTATTGTGCAAATTATTTTTCTCTCATATCTTTCAATACTATTTTTCTAGTGTGCTGGTTAGTGTCCACGTCTCACAGCCATATATTAGAACTGGCTTTATCGTGGCATTGTACCCCCTTAATTTGAGGTTGTTGTTGAGTCGGGGTATTTGAATTTGTCTCCTCTCGGGAATGATTCCCTTCTACGCAGGGTTTGTTATATGGGTGAAATTTTTGGCTTATCGTTGTATACATTGTTTTTTCTTCATTTACTTGTTGGCTGATTTTCTCTCCTCATATCAGTCTCTTAGTGATTTTCTCAATGATCTCTTAATTAGTTCCAAGAACAGCTACATCGTCTGCATCTCCAAGGACTATGTGATGTTTATCCAAGGATTATATGATGTTTATAGAAGGATTATATGATATCGCACATGCATCTCTCCATTTTCATGTGATGTCATTAAAAAGTAATCATTTGCCAGGACCGTAGCAAGATAAGAAAACAAAACAAAAAATGCGTTCTCCTGAATAAAAATAAGACTAAATGGTTACTTATACTAGTCAATTTTAGTTACTATAATGGAACTTCTCTCCACAAGAAGCGAACAGTCACGGGAATCAAAAATTACACGCTATAAAGATTGATTAATTAATAAACTATTAAAAACATTTTTCGTTTTGAATTTACAATTTTTTATTTATTTTTTTTATTTAGAAAAAATAAATGTTGCCTCAATTAAGGGCATTGAGTATTTAGGATGAATGAAATACAAACAAACCATGTATACAATAAAAGAAAAACAAGATTATAACAAAATAAAATAAAACTTGGAGTAACAGAATAAATCGGTCATGATACAACATTAAATAAAAATAAAACAAATAAATGAAAACACATTCATACCTATTTACAATATTTACAGCCGCATCACTGGGATGGGAATCCAGTGGAGACTAAGAGAGGGCACTAAAGCCATCACCAGGACTCCAATGACGTCTTTACAAAAGATCTCGAGGCCACTGCCGATTCAACCTTCGATGAGGAATGTAGGGATGACTGGAACTGGATAAGGATTGTGCTAAAGGATTAGGATGATGGATTAGGTTCTGATGAAAATTTGAAAATCGGGATGGAATAACGTCAAGGACATAAGGGATGTTAAGATCATGATGTAGGGTTTTGTTCGTAATATAATAAGGAGCATTGACTATTATACGGAGGACTTTAGACTGGAAGGATTGGATGCGTTTGATGTTAGTAAACTTTGCTGTTCCCCACAGTTCAAGTCCGCAAGTCCAGATAGGTTTCAGTATTGTCTTGTAGATCAGTAACTTGTTTTCAATGGAAAGTTTAGATTTTCTGTTTAGTAGCCGGTATAGTTGTCCGTATCGTTGGTTTAGTTCCTGTCTTTTAAGTCAGGTATGAGGGTTCCACGTTAGTCGTTTGTCTAAGAGAAAGCCAAGGTACCGGACTGTGTCTGAGCCAGGAAGGATATCGGATATCGGCGTTAAAGAGGATGTAAAGGACGGGACCCAATACGCTACCTTGAAGAACATCTGCCTCAATTGGATAGCAGTTCGATAATTCACTACCGCAACAAACTCGGAAGGTACGATCTGAGAGGTAGGAACGGAGGACAAGGTATAAGGACTGAGATGGGTTTTCAGTTTGGAAAGAAGCCCGGCGTGCCATACCCGGTCGAAAGCTTGAGCTATGTCCAGAAATGCACCCGAGCAATATTGCTTGCTTTCCAATGCTGCGGATATATGATCGACCACTCGGAGTCCTTGTTTGACTGTGGAGTGTTGTGAACGAAATCCGAACTGATGGGAAGGAAAATTTTGGGATTCTATAAAGGGTAGGATTCGTTTCAGGAGGATCTTTTCAAAGATTTTTGAGAGAATCGGAAGTAGGCTAATTGGTCTGTAGGACGTTGAGGTGTTAGGAGGTTTGCCTGGTTTCGGAAACAGGATAATAGTGGAATGTTTACACAAAAGAGAAAGTGGGTGGTTCTTAGGATGGCATTATATAAGTAGGTGAGAAATATAACAGCTTTAGGAGGAAGTTGTCGAAGGATTTGAGAGGTAAGGAGGTCGTATCCAGGAAATTTACGGAGAAGTTTTTGTAAGTGATATTTGACCTCATCATCATCATCATCATCATCATCATGTGTGGCACGACATCCCGTTACCGAGACTGGGCCTCCTCCAAGAGCCTCCGCCAGTTGGCTCTGTCTTCTGCTGCAGCTCTCCAGTTCCGTACACCAAGCAGGGTTCTCGCATCATAGGCCACGTTGTCAAACCATCTCGTCCTCGGCCTTCCTACCCGTCTTACGAGATGCAGCTCCTCCATCATTATTTTCTTTGGTATTTCAACGGTGCTCATTCTGGCCACATGCCCTGCCCACCTTAGTCTGGCCAGTTTAATATAGGTGACTACGTCGATGTCTGTATAGAGAGAACTGAGCTCCCTATTTTTTCTTTTCCTCCAGACATCACCCTCCTTTACTGGACCATAAATCCTTCTGAGGACTCCTCGCTCAAACACAATCAGCTTCATCTCATCGTTTTCGGTCATCGTCCAAGCCTCTGAGCCATATGTCAAAACAGGCCGAACAAGGGTCTTGTATATGATCAGCTTGGTCTTCTTTGAGAGGTACCTACTTCTTAAGTGTCGGCCGAGTCCAAAGACACATCTATTGGCAGCCGTGATTTTTCTTTGTATTTCTTGAGCCATGTCATTTTTGCTATTAATTTCAGACCCAAGGTATATAAAACTTTTCACTCTCTCAAACTTAAAAGAACTTACCTCAAATGGAGAGTTCAGATCCACCTCACCACCAACTCTCATATACTTAGTTTTCCTCTCGTTGACTTCTAGACCAAGTGGTCTTGCAGCTGCTTCAAGGCCTATAAACGCTTCTCTGAGAGCCCGTCCAGACCTACCTATTATGCCAATATCATCACCAAAACCAAGAAGCTGTGTCAGGCGATTGAAGATTATATCGTTGGTCTGAATACCGGAGTCTCTTACAGCTTTCTCCTCTGCCAAGTTGAACAATAAACAGGCGAGGGCATCCCCTTGCCTAACCCCACTGCTCACTTTAAACTCTTCGGAGTCGTCAGAACCGACGCGCATTCTACATATCGAGCTGTCCATGGTCATCTTGATTAGGCGTACGAGCTTCTGAGGGATGCTTAGCTCCTCCAAGGCACAGTATAGTTGCGTTCTATCAACGCTGTCGTATGATGCTTTAAAGTCTAGGAATAAATGGTGGGTGACTACCTTATGCTCCATAGTCTTTTCTAGGATCATCCTCAGAGAGAACAGTTGATCAGTGGTTGAGCGTCCTCTTCGAAATCCAGCCTGATATTTCCCCAGTTCCTTTTCGGAATACGGGAGAATCCTCTCAAAAAGAATGTTAGAGAGCAGCTTATAAGCACACGAAAGGAGTGAGATTCCTCGATAGTTAGCGCATTCTGTTTGATCTCCTTTCTTATGTATTGGACAGATAATGGCTGTTTCCCATTCCGTAGGCATAGCTTCCCTCTCCCAGATGGTCAGCATTAAATCATGCAGAGCTTTCTTAAGTTCTTCACCTCCACATATCAACAGCTCTGACTGGATTCCGTCCGGGCCTGGCGCCTTTCCATTTTTCAATTTCCTCAGGGCATTTTCCATTTCCTCCTCATCCGGGGGTTCAATAGAATTCAGGGAGTCTTCCTTCATTACTCCTACTTCTCCAGGCACCGTTCCTCTGTTTAATGCGTCTTTGAAATGTTGTACCCATCTCCTTAGTACGTCATCTTTGTGGCTTAAAAGAGATCCATTCGTGTCTTTGCATGCCGTCACTCTGGGCCTGAAAGCTGCCCTACCCTCGTTTATTCTCTGAAAGAACAGCCGACTTTCATTTTGGCCGCGCAATGCCTCTATATCCTCCATGTTCTTGTTTTCCCAAGCTCTTCTCTTTCCGCGGAATAATCTGTTCTCTTCGCGTCTTTTTCTTCGATATGTTTCTTGGGAGAGCCTTGTGGGACGCTGAACATTCTTTCTGTAGGCTTCATTTTTCACTTTTACTGCTTGAAGGCACTCAGCATCAAACCATGGAGGCCTTCTAGATTTAGTCTCGTAGCCAAGAGATTCTTCTGCTGCCTGTTTCATTGCGTTGCTGCATCTCTTCCACTGTTCATCGACCATAGAGCTGTCATTAATTACATCTTCATTAAGTTTCGTCTCCACAGCTTGTTGATACGAATATTGGTGGTCTGAGTCCTTAAGTTTAGCTACATCAATCTTCTTCTTTGGTCGTTGGTGGTGGTTTTTAATCAGCGAAATTCGTGATCTGACCTCGGCAATGCTCAAATAGTGATCCGTGTCCATATTTGCACCTCTATAAGATCTTGCATTTATCATGTTGGAGTTGTGACGGGCACTAATGAGTACATGGTCTATCTGTGATGTTGTTTGCCCATTTGGAGAGATCCATGTTGCTTTGTGGATATTCTTTCGAGGAAAAAGAGTTGTTCCAACAACCAGTCCGTGCAATGTAGCAAAGTTCACCATCCGTATCCCATTATCATTACTGGTCTTATGCAAGCTGTGGGTTCCTATGGTCGGCATGAGTGCCACCTCCTTACCAACTTGGGCGTTAAAGTCACCAAGAATGATTTTAACATCATTTTTGGGGCAGCTTTCTGTCACGCGTCCAAGTTCTTCATAAAATGTTTCCTTATCCTCCTCAGGTGACACCTCTGCTGGGGCATGGCAGTTAATTAGAGAGAAATTAAAAAAATTTCCTCTAAGCCGAATGTAGCATAACCTTTGGTTAATGGGAGTAAATCGCATCACTAGCTGTCGAGCTCTGCCTCTCACAACAAATCCGGTACCGAAGACGTGATGCTTTTCATGGCAGCTATAGTAGAGTGTATGGTACTTCTTCACCATAATTCCCTGTCCTATCCATCGGACCTCTTGGATAGCTGCTATGTCGATTCTGTATGTGTCCACTTCTGCAAGGAGCGCACGAAGTGCTCCTAGTCTATGTAATGATAAAATGTTTCAAAATTCAATTCTTAGGTCATTTAGGCGTTTCCTGGGTCTGTTACCGTAATTCAGTCCGGCCTCTTCTCTTTGAGGTTTCGTAATAAGGTACTTTAGGGGGGGTGGGTTATCAGCCCACTGCCCCCGAGTCAGGTAGAGGGGCTGCCTCCTCCGAGCATCCTGACTAGCTCCCCCATCCGGGGCGGCTACCTAGGGAAGGTGACCCTTGGGTGTGTACTGTAGGTGACCTTTGTGTGTAGTGTTTAGGTGTTGTAGTGTGCTGTATAAAGTGTACTTGGTGTGTGAGTGTTCGTGTAAGTGTTCCCCCAACCTGGAGGGCCAGTGGCTGGTTGCGGTACAATGACCGGGCGATGGGACCGCCACCTCCCTACGCCATGATATTTGACCTCAGAACGATTAACTGCTTTAGGGGGCAAGGAAAGTGGAATGGGTGATGTAAGGAATTCTTCTACTGTTGTGGTATCGGTGAGGTTGGATTCCTGATGAGAGGTAAATGTTATGGATAGGTGTCTGGCAAATTCCTCAGCTTTATCTTCATCATACACTGCCCAGGAGCCATCGCTTCGACGGAGGGGATGGGAAATATGATGGGATTTTAGGATTTTGTTGGTGATCTTCCATAGGGAATTGTCATGAACAGAGAGGGAAGTAAGGTAGGAGTTGAAGGATTGGGATTTGAAGGTGGCCAATTCCTGCTTTAATTGTTTACTGTAAAAATTATAGGAGCGACGATTGATGGGATGTCGTCTATGAGGTATTGAGGTAACTTATTTTTTTTTTTGGGGGGGAGTTCTTGAGGAGTGGTTTGGAGATGAAGCAGTCCAGATTGCTTGTTGGATACTGGTGATGAAAAGATGTACGGCATTGTCAAGGTCATCTGGGGTTTTCAGGTTCATTCTGAGGACAATTTTATCGGAAAGGATTTGGTGAAAGAGTTTCCAGTTAACTGGGCCTCTGATGTAGGACGGTGGAGAAGACGAAGACTTAGGAATAGGAGCTAGAGATAATTGGAGTAATAATGGACTATGATCTGAGGATAGTTAGGCAAGACGGGTAAGGGAATGATTGAGGGGACCTAAGCCACTGTGGATGAAAAAATCAAGGATATCGGGATTGCGGTTAGGATCTGTGGGCCAGTAGGTAGGTGAGTTAGGAGGAAGGATACTGAACCGTTGGGAATTGAGTGCACATAACAATGTTCTGCCACCAGAGTTCGTGATTCTAGAACCCCATTGATGGTGTTTGGAATTTAAAACTCCACCCAGGATGAAATGATGTCCTAAGGAGTTGAGAAGAGAACTGAACTGGATATTGGATATGGATCTGTTAGGAGGGCAATATGCTGATGCTATGGTGACGGAAAAGGAGAAGGTTTTGATTACGATAGCGGTTGATTGTAGGAAATCTTGAGTCGGTAATGGGAGCTGGTGATGAGAAGTGAGTGGTGTACAATAACAGCAGTACCGGCATGTGCTTTACCGTCAGTATGGTCAGTACGGTATGTTATGTATTGAGGTATTTTTAAATGCTGTTTTCTGGTCAGTCGTGTCTCCGTAATTAGTGCCACGTCGATGTTCTTGTCCAGTAATAACGCTGCCAGTTCGTCAACGGGATTTCTAACACCATTCGCATTCCAAAGGAGAATGGATATGGGTTTTGGGATGTGAGTCATTAAGGATTTTTTAAAGGAGGGAGGAGGTGAGATACGAGATTTGTGAGGAGTGATATGAGTGGAGTAACTAAGGATTTAAAATCGGTAAGGAGAGATGTCAGCAAACTTATGCATTTGAAGGAGGAGGGATATGATGAATTTGTTGTTGATGGTTAGGTTTATACGGATCAATAGGATTTTGAGGTTGGGATTGAGGTTGCTGTTGCAGCAGGGCTTGACAGTTATCGGTTGAGCTTTTAACTCTAAGTAGCTGGGAAAATTATACATCATTGTTTACTATTCTAGAAGGCTCTCTCTCTCTTCTTGGTCTTCCTGCTTCATCTTGAATCCGGTTTTTCTGGTGTCTGGATTTGAGATTCTTGTAAATTTGGCATCCTTCGTAGTTGGCCGGGTGTCCATCCAGGCATAGTGCACACACTGCCGGATCTTGTATCCGTTTTGTGCACTCCACTGATTTGTGCTGTTCACCGCATTTCACGCAACGCGGCAGATGATAACAATAAGTTTTTGTGTGGCCATACGCCTGACAATTATAGCATTGCACTATTTCTCTCTTGGGGTATGGTTTCTCTACTTTCACCATTGTGTAATATAATCCTGTGATATCGTATATTTTCTCAATACCGGGTGATGGTGATCCAGATTCACAAAAAATAAAGGTAGTGGTGCTTTATTTTTTACTCCAGGCTGCTCCTTATTCTCCTTCAGAACGTTGGTTACCTGACGTACTTTGAAACCAAGCGCCGCTAGTTCTTCTTTTTACAGTTCAGTTGGGGTTGACGAGTGTAAATTTCTTATTACTACTCGTAACGATCTCTCCTGCCTAAGCTGGTACGTATGAAAATTCGCATTCGTTTCTGAGAGGTACTTCACCATTATTCGGTAGGTTTCAGCGGTATCCGGTGTTATTTTTGTATCGTTGGTCCTGTTTAGGCACGAATACCTGCCAGAGCAGATTTTATTTAGTTGGGTGCAGAACAACTGGAAATTTTTGATGTTTTTCACAAATATCGGAGTAGGCCTTAGTTCTGTGGGAATTGCTGCAGACTCCATTACCTCGCGGTCATTTTGAAGCACTTGGTAGGGGTTTGGAGTAAAGAAAGGGTATTCTTCGATCATTTCTTGAGAAGAAGTTCCTGGTTGTGGCTGAGGTTCTGGATCTGAAGTGTTCACTTTTATTGTTGGAGATGTTTCTCCTATTCAGCGACGAGTTCTTTGTTTTGCTTGTGAGTTCGTCTCCGTCTGACCGAGTCCTCTTGGGCACCTTACTGGACATCACTTGGTGAGTATACCGCATATCATAAGAGAAGAAAGAAAGAAAGAAAGGTAAAAAAAAATATGTAACAGCAATATAAACTGCTCTGGTGTACACGTGAAATGTATTCAATGTAAAAAATAGAGAGATTCCACTTAAAAATAGGCAAATACTGAGAGACCAGTTAAGAGCACAACCATCCAATCAGCTGATCCATTGCCTTTATCTTTATGTAATTTTTAAAAGTTTCTTGTTTTGCATGAAAATTATCGAAAGGGAACATTGAATTTAGATTAATCGATACTTCATCCGAAGTTTGCTGGGATTGAAGCTGGTGTAATAATGCCTGTTGATTTGCAATAATAACTTCTACAAATTATTGAAATTGTTCAGGGTTCATTTTTTTTTTCTTTGTTTCTTTGAGTAAAATTGAAAATAATATAATTATAACTCACGGTATCGCACTGAAATTTATTTATTTACTTCTTCTTTTCCCTTTTTGTTCCTAGTCACCAATTTGTTGTGACTTGAGTGTATTGCGTACCTGTTCCTCAAGGTAGTGTATTGGGTCCCGTCCTTTACATCATCTTTACGGCCGATATCCCTGTCCATCCCGATACCTTCCTGGCAACTTTTGCTGATGACACCGCCATTCTATCATCCGACCCAGATCCTGATATAACATCCTTAAACCTTCAAATACACCTCTCCCTGATTGAGCACTGGTGTAATAAATGGCGTATTAAAGTAAACGAATCCAAATGCCAACACACCACCTTCACGCTCCGACGCAGTTCCTGTCCACCAGTCCACTTTAATTCCATTCAGCTTCCTGTCTCAGACACAGTCCGGTACCTTGGCTTTCTCTTAGACAAACGACTACATGGAACCCTCATACCACACTTAAAAGACAGGAACTAAACCGACGATACGGACAACTATACCGGCTACTAAACAGAAAATCTAAACTTTCCATTGAAAACAAGTTACTGATCTACAAGACAATACTGAAACCTATCTGGACTTGCGGACTTGAACTGTGGGGAACAGTAAAATTTACTAACATCAAACGCATCCAATCCTTCCAGTCTAAAATCCTCCGTATAATAGTCAATGCTCCTTATTATATTACGAACAAAACCCTACATCATGACCTTAACATGTCCTTGACGTTATTCCATCCCGATTTTCAAATTTTCATCAGAACCTAATCCATCATCCTAATCCTTTAGCACAATCCTTATCCAATTCCAGTCATCCCTACATTCCTCATCGAAGGTTGAATCGGCAGTGGCCTCGAGATCTTTTGTAAAGACGTCATTGGAGTCCTGGTGATGGCTTTAGTGCCCTCTCTTAGTCTCCACTGGATTCCCAACCCAGTGATGTGTTTTCATTTATTTGTTTTATTTTTATTTAATGTTGTATCATGACCGATTTATTCTGTTACTCCAAGTTTTATTTTATTTTCTTATAATCTTGTTTTTCATTTATCCAATACAACAAATTCCTCATCCTTCAAATGCAACAGATCTCACAAGTTTGTTAGCATCTTTCCTCACCGATTTCCAATCCCTTGTTACTCCACACATATCAGTCCTCACAAATCTCGTATCACACCTCATCCCTCCTATAAAAAATCCTTAAATGACTCACATCCCTAAACCCATATCTATTCTCCTTTGGAATGCGAAGGGTGTTAGAAATCATACAGACAAACTATCTACTTTACTACTTGACAAGAACATTGAAGTGACACTAATTACTGAAACTCGACCTATCATGGGTGCAGACCTAAATGCCAAGCACCAACAATGGGGTTCCAGAACCACAATTTCTCGTGGCCGAACCCTGCTGTCTGCACTCAATTCCCAACGGTTTCACCTCCTTTTCCCCAACTCTCCTAGCTACTGGCCCACAGATCCAAACCGTAATCCTGATATTCTTGATTTCTTTATCCACAGGGGCTTAAGTCGTGTAATGAAGGTGTAAATGAACTTTCCTCTGACCATAGTCCTCTAATCCTTAATGTTTCACTTGAACCCGTTCCCAAACCTTCTCCACCGGTATTTATTAGAGGCCCAGTTAACTGGTACCTTTTCCGCCAAATCATCTCCGATAAAATTGATCTTAATATATCCCTCAAAACTCCCGATGACCTTGATAGTGCCGTAAATTCCTTTACTACTACAATACAACAAGCCGCCTGGACTGCTTCCTTCCCAAAAGACTCCTCCAGAATTCCTAAAAAGACCATTCTACCTCAACACCTCATTGACCTAATCCACACTAAACGCTGTGCCAGATTATGGTGGCAACGTACTCGACATCCTACCGACCGCTGTTCCTATAATTATTACTGCAAAAAAACTGGAATTAGCCACCTTCAGATCACAATCCTTCAACTCCTACCTATCCTCCCTCTCTTCTCGCGACAATGCCCTTTGGAAAACCACAATAAAAATCTTAAATCCTCGCCGCATTTCCTATCCCCTCCTACGAGATGATGGCTTCAGGGCAGCATCTGACGAAGATAAAGCTGAGGAGTTCCCCATACACCTGTCCAATACATTTATTTCACATCCGGAATCCCATCCTGCCCACACCGTAAAAGTAGAAGAACTTCTTACATCACCAATCCCACTTTCCTTGCCCCCAAAAGCTATTCTTCCTTCCGAAGTGAAATTTCAATTAAAAAAACTAATCCCCCGTAAAGCTCCTGGAAATGATCTCCTTACCCATCAAATCCTTCGACAACTTCCATCCAAAGCAGTCATATTCCTTACATATATCTACAATTGTATCCTACTCACTACCCACTTCCCTCTGTTATGGAAACACTCCACTATTATCCTTTTCCCAAAACCAGGCAAATCTCCCAATAGCTCAACATGCTATAGACCAATTAGCCTACTCCCAATCCTTTCAAAAGTTTTTGAAAAGATCCTTTTGAAACGAATCCGATCCATTATAGAATCTTAAAATATTCCTTCCCATCAGTTTGGTTTTCGCTCTCAACATTCTACCATTCAACAAGGACTCCGTGTTGTTGATCATATTTCCTTAGCCCTAAAAAACAAGGAATACTGTTCGGGTGTATTTCTAGACATTGCACATGCATTTGACAGGGTATGGCACTTCTGACTGCTCTTCTAGCTAAAAATCTATTTACCTCAGTCCTTGTACCTAGTCCTCCGATCCTACCTCTTTGACCGCTACTTTCGAGTTCGCTGTGGAACAGAATTCTCCAATATCTACCCTGTTAAAGCCGGCGTTCCCCAAGGCAGCGTCTTGGGTCGCGTGCTTTATATCCTCTTTACTGCTGACATCGATGTACATAACGATACTTTCCTTGCAACATTCGCTGACGACACCACAATCTTATCATCCAACTCTGATCCCGAAATAGCATCCTTATATCTCCAAAGCCACCTCACCTTGATTGAGCGCTGGTGTAATAACTGGCGCATTAATGTTAATGAATCTAAATGCCACCATATTACCTTTATACTCCGACGCAATTCCTGCCCACCAGTACTCTTTAATTTCATCCAGCTTCCTTACTCAGACACATCTCAGACCGAAGACTAACATGGAACTAGACTCAAAAGACAAGAACTCAACTGACGATACGGCCAACTATACCGACTACTAAACAGAAAATCTAAACTTTCCATTGAAAACAAGCTACTGATCTACAAGACAATACTGAAACCTATTTGGACTTACGGACTAGAACTGTGGGATCAGCAAAATTTTCTAACATCGAGCGCATCCAATCCTTCCAGTCAATAGTCTTTCGAACAATAGTCGATGCTCCTTTCTATGTAACTAACAAAACCCTACATCATAACCTCAACATGCCATTCGTCCTAGACCTTATCCTAGAAAAATTCTCCAAATTTCACCAGAATCTAACGTTCCACCCAAATCCTCTTGTACAATCCCTATCAAGCACCTCCTATCCCTATAATCCTATAAGAAGTTTGAAACGGCAGTGGCCTCACGACCTTTTGTAGATTTTATATATTGGAGTTCTGGCAATGGCCAGATTCTTCACCCAAGACATGAGTGTATGTGGCTATATCAATCTCGATCAATCTCCGCTGGCTTTAGTACCAGATACGTGGTTGAGAGAGTTGCTCAGGGTTCTCCTGGAGTTCCCTCTCCTGATTGTATATAGGTATGTTTTTTTTTTTTTTGCTTAGTTTTAATTTTCTTATTTTTTAGGTCATTTTATTTGATTATCTATTGTATATAGTTTTTATTATTATTTTGTTTCTATTTATTTTATATTTTTTTTGTACATATAGTGTGAATGTCATCCTACCTCACTATAACCAATGTCCAAGAGACAGATTGTTGTAATATTTAATAAAGAAATATATTAGTAGTTTAGTTAACCAAAACTTGGACTTACGGACTGAATGGAACAGCAAAATTTTCTAACATCAAACTCACCCAATCCTTCTAATCCAAAGTCCTTCGAACAATAGTCGATGCTCCTATGCAACCAACAAAACCCTACACTATGACCTTAATATCACATTTGTCCTAGACCTTACCTACCATCCTAATCCCTTTGCACAATCCCTATACCACCACCCATCCCAATAATCCTCCAATAATTTCAAAACCGCAGTGGCCCAGAGACCTTTTATATTTTGTAAATATTGGAGTTCTGGCAATGACACTCGCGGCATGAGTGTACGTAGCTAAAACAGTCTTGCTTAATCTCCACTGGGTTTAGCCCCAGTGATGCGGTTGAGAGAGAAGTGCTGGGATCTTCTGGAATCATGCTTTTCCTTCCACAGTTGGAGGGACAAGTCTGGCTCGGAGTTCTCTCGTCTGATTGTAAATAGTATATATAGGTATGTACGTGTTCTTGTTATTTATGTTTTTTTATTCTTATTTATTGTATATATGTATATATGTATATTTATTATTTTTCTGTGCAATTTATTTTATTTATTATACATAGAGTGTGAATGTGATCTCTGAACACTATTATAAATGTTCTTTGAGACAGATTGTAATATTTTTCAATGAATAAGTTTAAAAAAAAAGAGATAATTGAGAATTTTTTTTGTCGGCTCCTAGGGCGCAAAACACACTTCTCGAATTCTCTTCTCATCCCTGGCTCATTAACCCAATGATATCATTTTGTTCGTCTGGGGTGATCGCTTCCGCCTCGCATATGTATTTCGGGAAAATTCCATCTTAGAAAATAGAAATAGAAATAGAAAATAACTTTATTCAGGGACAAAGTCCCTTTGGAATAACAAAATAGAACATAATTAAAATACTACATCTGGCCAAAATAAAACTATAATAAAAAAGAGAAAGTAAAGAAAATATTAGTTAAAGAAGCTATATACAAAAAAAAAAATCTATATACAAAACACCTAAAAGTATGATAAAACAGTTAGGAATATGCACAGTAGGAAAAATTATAATTATACTCTTTTGAAAAATAAAATAATAAAATACATTGAGTTCTTCTTTAAAATAAGGTGTGTTTCTGCTAACAAAGAAAAGACAAAGCTGACAATATAAAATATCAGTGTCTTTAAATAATGATTAATATGTAGACTCATCATTGTCAAATGCTAGAGGTACAGATTTAATTATATACCAATAAAAATAATAATAAAAAAAAACAATAGATGCGGTCAGTGGCATTAAGAGCCGGAAAATATTGTAATATCCCTAGTGGAGTTCACAGTATAGAATAGCACTATCGTTTGATGATGACTAGAAATGTATAATATCGAAAGTTTAGCAAGTATCTGACTGTTTTTGGGATAGGAATTGGAATAGGAGGGATTTGAATGTGGATGAGGGGGCATACCGAATTTTGATTGGTAGAGAATTACAGAAATTGACAGCGCGAGCTATAAAGGAATTCTGAAATGAGGCAGATCTGTGCGAAGGGATGTAGAGGTCAGAAGGTCGAGATCTTGTTGAAAGGGAATGGACTGAGGACTTGAATTGGAGAAGGTTGTAGGCGTAAAAAGGACGATGGTTGTTAATGATTTGATAGAGGAACGTACCTAGGAAATATTGTCTTCTAAAGGAGGGGAAGAGCCACCTTAACTCAGTGTAGTGGTGAGAGAAATGGGAGTACCTCGGGGCACCGATGACAAATCTTACGCAGCTATTCATTAAACTTTTCAGTCTATCACGGAGCTCCACCGAGAGGCCATCATACACCACACAGCTGTAGTCAAAGTGGGGGAAGATGAGAGAGGAAATTAGGAGTCTACGGGTATGTTGAGGTAGGAGATGGCGGAAGCGATGAAATAGTTTAAGTGTAGAAATTGTCCTACGGGAGAAATGTGAGAAATATGGTAGTTCCAGGAGAGGGTTTGATCTATGAAAAATCCTAAATTTTTAACAGAGGAGTAGAAGGAAATTGGCTGGTCATGAAGGTGTAATATGGGAAAGTCAGTATGGGATCTAATAAGGGGCTTGGAATCAATGACAATGGCCTGAGTTTTGGCAGCATTTAACTTTAATCCATTTGCATTTGCCCAGGCACTGATTCGATCAAGGTCTTCTTGAATCATGGCAAGTGATACCAATAACTCAGAGGGAGAAAAGGATAGGTAGATCTGGGAATCATCTGCATAAAGGTGGTGGGAACAATGGAGAATTGAATTATGATGGTCGTTAATGTAGGAGCTGAAAAAGAGAGGAGATATGCTTGAACCCTGGGCAACTCCGGAGGATAAAGGAAGGTAGGCAGATAGTGGTTGATTGGGGATGGAGACTGCTTGGGTGCGTTGGGAGAGGAAAGATTGGAACCATGAGATGGTTCTATTGGAGAAAGATAATGATTTTAGTTTGTTGAAGAGGATGGAATGGTTGATGGAATCGAAGGCTTTGGAGAAGTCGAGGAGCATCAGGACAGTTAATTTTCTATCATCTATTGCAGATTGAATGTCGTTGGTAATATTAATTAAGGCATATGCTGTGGAATAGCCGGGACGGAAACCAAATTGGAGAGGATCAAATTGGTTGGACTTTTTGAGGAACTTGGAGACTTGGGATTGCGCCAGTCTTTCAAGAGGCTTTGAGAGGTTAGAAAGAACTGAAATTGGACGGAAATCTTCAGGTGAGGATGGATTAGGTTTTTTATTTAAAGGAAGAACAATGGCTTTTTTCCAAGAGGTAGGGAATACTGAATTCTGAAGGGAGAAATTGAAGATAAAAAGGAGAGCTGGAAGGATTTCAGGGAGACATATGTTTATTAATTTGACAGGGATGCCGTCTGGCCCTATGGAATTGGAGTGGGATTTCATTACCGCGGTTAACAGGTCTGTGGGAGAAATGTCGGAAAAATAAAAGTTATTGTAGTTAAAGGATATCTCTGGAGAAAAACCGGAAGAGGAAGGTAGAGAAGAGGTATTAGCGACAGATACGAAAAAAGAGTTTAAATCATCGGAGGATACAGGAAAAGTTGCGGTAGGGGATCTGGAAGGATTACAAATGGAAAGTTTGCGAAGCAGTAGCCATTTCGATTTGATATCAGGAGCTGAGGAAAGGGTTTCATGGAAGTAGGAAACTTTCGCACGGCGGATCCTTGTCTGTGCCAAGTTGCGAAGCACCCTGAACGCTTGGTAGTCATCTGCAAGCCTGGTACGTCTAAAACGTCTTCTTGCAGCGTCGCGCCTCTTCTGCAGATCTTTGATTACCTGACACATCCAAGGAGCAGGCCGGTGACGAAAGGTAGAGGTTTTGAGGGGAGCATGGGTATTGAGAATATTGAGAAGATTGGTGGTAAGAATGTCAAACATGGAGTCGATAGAAGAGCAAACATATATTCCATTCCAATCTAAGATTTATAGGTCAGGTAATATTTTTTCTCGAGTAAGGGTATCTAGGTGACGGAAGGTGATTGTTCGAGGCTGGATTGAAGGAGTTTGGATATTATATGTTATTTGGATAAGATCGTAAGATGATAGGAATGATACTGGCAATTGAGAAGAGGAGAGGAGATTTTGTGCAGAGTCTATAATAAAGAGGTTTAGCCAAGTGTCAGACCTGCTGGTGTGGTGGTGGGGGAAAAAAGGAACGATGAAGAGGTGCAGAGAGAAAGTTAGGTTTTCTAGATAGGATTTGTCATTGGAGTTAGAGAGGAAATTGGTATTGAGGTCACCGGAGATGATTATTCTGGGATATAGAAGAACGAAGTTGAATAGGGTTGATTCAAAGGACTGATCAAATGGTACATGGGGAGGACGATATACCACAGTGTAAAGAAGAGAAAGATCCTAACAATGGATTTCTACTAGAAGATATTCAACTTGAGGATGGTCGGAGGGTGTTGAGGAATCGAGGATTTGAGTCTTCAGGCGATTATGGACAAACATGGTTACTCCTCCGCCATTCCGGCTTACCCGGTCATGACGAAGGAGGGTGTAATTAGGCAAGGAAACAGAACAGGATGGGATGTAAGATTTAAGCCAAGTTTCAGAGATTGCGATAACATGATAAAAGTTTTGTGTGAAATATTGCAGGAACTCGTCATAGTGGGCAGGGAGGGATTCAGAGTTAATATGACAGGTGATTGGGGTACTAGACATGAGAGGAATTAGGAGGGAAACAGTCAGATTTGGATAGAGAAACTCTAAAACAAATAGAAAAGGCGTTTACAATTAATGAAAATAGCAGAAAAGAGAGTGTACGCAGAAACCAAAAAAAATAATAAAAAACATGTGATCAATAAAATATAAATTAGTGTGTAAGTGTGAAGAGATATCTCTATGCGTAGAAGTGAAAATGTTCCTTTGTAGATAATTGAGTTCAAAGTTATTTTAATGAGGATGTGGAGTAGCCGAATTCTTCGTGGTCAGGCAAATATATCGAGGTCCTAGGCCTGTTCAATCAGAATAACTTTATGCCCGTCCTCCTTCCGACATCGCACCTTTCTGGCGGCAAACCACGTATATTTGATTTTCCCCGCAGCTCTCTTCTGTCGGGCAAGCCAATATAAGTGTCTGTTCGTGGGAGTCATTTCCTCACTCAGATATATCCGGTGACAGTCATTCTCCTGCCAGCCGATATCCCGAGTAGTGAGGTCCCTCTTGACTTTCATCTTATTAAGTCATCTTTGACTGACTGTTTGACAAAGCGCGGGATGCCAGGCGGCGGTCGTGGATCATCTTTTCTACTTCTGCGGCGATGTACTATGACCAAGTCATCTGTACTAAGCCTGATGCCCAAACTTGCTCCAATGTTGGTTACCAAAGCGGCGGGCGTTTCACCAGTTCGCTCCGGTATCCCTCTGATCTCCAGTGATCTGGATAACAAGCCCTGCTCTGGGTTATTTAGGCGAACCTCCAATTCGCCCACTCGAGATTTGAGGGCTTTATTTTCCAGGATAATTTTTTCGAAATGACTGGGTTGACTTTCGAGGTGTTTCTCAATTTTCGATAATTTTTCATTGAGCTCAAAATTGAGCTCTCCATATTTATCGAGGGTTGTTTTTATGTTTTTATGTCTTCATTGACACTCGAGTCTAAGCGATTTACTGCCGCCAGTATTTCTGAGGCGGGCGGCTCAGTGTTAGGTTTTTTGGTCTGGTCACAATTAGGGCATAGCCATGTTTTTTTGTGTGCTTTTAAGGTTTCAATTTCTTTTTCACTTAGATTAAGACACCGACCGTGAAAAATAATTTTGCATTTAACACAACAAAGATTGTTTTTTGTCTTCGCGTGCAATAGTATTATTGCAAATATTGCACTGCACCATATTTAATTTTTTTTTTTTATTTATTTCTTTATTGAGTATTATAACAATCTGTCTGTTTGACATTGGTTATAGTGAGGTAGGATGACATTCACACTATATGTACAAAAAAATAAAATAAATACAACAAAATAATAATCAAAACTATATACCATAGACAATTAATAAAATAAACTAACCTAAAAAATAAGAAAATTAAAACTAAGAAAAGAAAACACATGCATACCTATATACAATCAGGCGATGGAACTCCAGGAGAACCCTGCGCTACTCTCCCAACCGCTTCACTGGTACTAAAGCCAGCGGAGATTGGTCGAGAGCATTTTAGCCACATACACTCATGTCTTGAGTGAAGAATCTGGCCATTGCCAGAACTCCAATTTATACAATCTACAAAAGGTCGCGAGGCCACTGCCGTTTCAACCTTCTTGGAGGATTACAGGGATGGGAGGTGCTTGATCGGGATTGTGCAAGAGGATTTGGGTGGTAAGTAAGGTTCTGGTGAAATTTGGAGAATTTTTCTGGGATAAGGTCTAGGACAAATGGGATGTTGAGGTCATGATGTAGGGTTTTGTTGGTTACATAGAAAGGAGCATCGACTATTGTTCGAAGGACTTTAGACTGGAAGGATTGGATGCGCTTGATGTTAGAAAATTTTGCTGATCCCCACAGTTCTAGTCCGTAAGTCCAAATAGGTTTCAGTATTGTCTTGTAGATCAGTAGCTTGTTTTCAATGGAAAGTTTAGATTTTCTGCTTAGTAGTCGGTATAGTTGGCCGTATCGTCGGTTGAGTTCTTGTCTTTTGAGTCTAGTATGCGGGTTCCAAGTTAGTCTTCGGTCTAAATGAAAGCCAAGATACCGGACTGTGTTTGAGTAAGGAAGCTGGATGGAATTAAAGAGTACTGGTGGACAGGAATTGCGTCGGAGTGTAAAGGTAATATGTTGGCATTTAGATTCATTAACTTTAATGCGCCAGTTATTACACCAGTGCTCAATCAAGGTGAGGCTTTGGAGATTTAAGGATGCTATTTCGGGATCAGAGTTGGATGATAAGATTGCGGTGTCGTCAGCGAATGTTGCAAGAAAAGTATCGGGATGAACAGGGATGTCAGCAGTAAAGAGGATGTAAAGCACGGGACCCAAGACGCTGCCTTGGGGAACACCGGCTTTAACGGAGTAGATATTGGAAAATTCTGTTCCACAGCGAACTCGAAAGGAGCGATCAGAGGGGTAGGATCGGAGGACTAGGTACAAGGACTGAGGTAAATGGATTTTATGCTTGGAGAGCAGTCCGGAGTACCATACCCGGTCAAATGCCTGTGCAATGTCCAGAAAGGCACCCGAACAGTATTCCTTGTTTTCTAGGGCTGAGGAAATATGATCAACAACTCGGAGTCCTTGTTGAATAGTGGAATGTTGAGAGCGAAAACCAAACTGATGGGAAGGGATATTTTGGGATTCTATAATGGGTAGGATTCGTTTCATATTTAATTAAAATAGTACAATTAAGATATAAATAAATACCGGGAGGGAGTTGTTTTGATGAAAGCAGTAAACAGTGTTGTCTAATGCTGTAAGGATTAGTAGATGTTTACACTCCCGTAGCTTCTAGAACTCAATTGGATTCACGACACTTTCTTTAAGTAGATAAAAGTGAATATATTACACTAATCACAGTGAATACTAATACTGTTTGTTGGGGCCAGGGGTACTTCAAAATCGAAGTACAGATCTTTCCCCGGTGCGTTTCCTGAATGGTGGGGAAAATTCGAGCAAAATTAAAAACGTTGGGAAAGAAGAAAAAAAAAAAAGTGAATAAAAATGAGACCTGTAAAACATTAAAGAAAAAATACAAAGGCATGCACACGAAAAATATTAAAATAAAAATATTTCAATAAGTAAAAATAAAAATGAACGTTTACCCCTTTTGAACGTTTCCAAATTTATTGAGATAAAAAAATATATACAATAGTTTAAAATAAATATTGGTGTAAAGTTGCGATAAAAATAAAACATAAACATAATATGCAGAGAAAATAAAACCAAAATAACCATTAATAGCAAAATATAAATAAAATCCACTTCTAAAATTATGGTATACCAAGAGAAAAAAAATGTCTGTGGTAACGGTGAGAGAATCTAAACGAAAATATCCCAAATTGGAGGCTATATTTCCAAAGAGGTTAGTTACCTGAAGTTCAGCTGTCACAGCAGTCGATGGTGGGGGGATCGATATGCATATCGATGACTCGCGATGATACAGCTGGATCCTTCAAAATGGCGCAGGTGAGGTAAAAATGAGACTAGAGGAGCCTGGAACTTGGTGAAAATGGTGGGGGTAGACTTCTGCTCCATACGAAAGGTAGCTCCAGACTGTCTCGGCCGTATTTTTATGTCTTAATCCCTAAGACAGGGTATTACTGCCGGGCCGGAGCGTATACACAAGCGCGCTAATACTTCGCAAATAAGCCAAAATATATAAATACAATAAAGTTAAATACACTTTTGAGACAATTGTCCCTCAGTTTTTTACCAAAAAAAAAAAAAAAATAACCTTCCATTATTTTTCTTTTTTTTTTATTGGTGATATTTACAACTGTATTACAAGTAAAAATACATTCAGTAAATGTGAACAAAGGAATAAAATAGCATGACATCACATGTTGAGAAACTACCCATTGGTAGCACTCTAATAATGTATTTACAAAAGGAGATCTCGAGGCCATCTTCTTTTCAGACGCCTCTGAGGGTTGTCAGGGATCGAAGAGGAAGCAAGCTTAGAAACAAGAGGGTTTGGATGGTTCTGAAGTTTGTTATCTTCCATTATTAACACTTAAAAGGGGTGAGTGGTTAGAAAAAAAAAATAATACAAAAAAACAAAGGTATGAGAGTATGCGGCGTTAACACTGTTAAAAGAAAAATACACTCAACTATAATGAACTATACTGAACATTAGAATAAAAACAAAAACAGAAATGATGATATAAGAGAGTAATAGCGATGTGTACAGGTAGCTGTCTCTGGCCAGACTGATGTTGTGTAATCTTACTGTTGTAGGACGCGTTAATAAATTTGACGAGTACGTTTCTTACCTTTGGATACTGACCCAAGCTGCTCTGACAACTTTTCCATGACTTTTTCTTCTTCGATTTCTCTTTTGTTCTATTTCTGTCAATGTAGTTGTAACTGTTTTTGTTAATGTCTCTCTAATATGTTTTTCTTCAAGTAGATTAGTAACTCGGAATTCCCACTACTATATTCCACTACTACTATAGCGGTAGATACATGTTGCGTTATGAAGGTTATTTTTTACATATACACAACAGAGCGAGCTGGTGTCGCATAATTCCAAATTTTCAACAACCAAAGGTACAAAATTAAAAAAAAAATAGTCAAAAACAATAATAATCATTGCCTTTTCACTTCTTATAGATCAATGTAAAGATTCTGGTGTTCGTACATTATGGAATTAGCAGATTTTTATTTGAGATATATCTATTGGGGGATTTATGGCAATTAACTTAGTTGATATTTCTTATTTTAGGCCAATTAGTTGATTTAGTATATTTGACTATAGGAATAGTTGACTAATCCTCTACCTCTTAGTGATAGATCTAGAATCAGTTTCTGTTCCAACTTCATTCATGCGCTACTGTAACAGAGTCAGATTCAATCAAAGAAATTACAACTGTCTTGTACATTATATTTAGTTAACATACACACACACACACACACATATATATATATATATATATATATATATATATATATATATATATATATATATAAATGTATGTATGTTTAATTATTATTATAATAAATTAAAATATTGAAATGTTTAAAATGCATTTAAAATAATATGAATATAATATTTGACTAATTTTAAATTAGCAATTACGTATTTTATTTTTTAAACAAGCCAATTTTTTTTTATTTTCTCATGTGTTGTCTTGTTAAACTTCAATTTAAGATTCATGTTTATAACAAATATTACCCTTTTTCTTTTATAGGTCAACACCCGAGTGAATATCAAGATTTATCTGAAGGGCATCATGGATTTCACATTTTTACAAATGGAACCTTGAAGATTCATCCAACTATTCAGTCATATGAAGGATTATATCTCTGTGAAGCAACAAATGGTATTGGGTCAGGTCTGAGCACAACGGTTAGATTAAATGTTTATAGTAAGTGCTTAAAATTTACCAAATATTAAATGACATTACATTCAAAGCGTTACTAAGCCACAAATTAAATTGGATTTTAAATAATTTCAGTCAGCTTTATTTTATTTGAAACATTTTTTTTTTTTAATCTTTTATTAACTAATACCAAGTTACAGTGGATCATAAAAGTATTGGAACACTCCAATTTTTCTGTAAATCTCAATAGAATTAAGTTATTTTCCAGAAATAATATTTATATAACAAAGTGGCCTTTGAGAATTATATTTTTTTAGCAACGAATGTAGGGAATTCAAAATCTTTATTTACAGTAATCATCAAAAGTAAATTTTGAGGTCTAAAAAGTATGGGCACAGTTTTAAATTTTCACTGTTAGCTACAGTTAAAACAAATTAATAATTTTTCTTTCAAGAAATTAGGAACGAAGATTGACGATAGTACAATGAAAAAAAAATCGGTCTTTGCTGTATATTTTCCATGATAAAATGGGTAAAACCAGTGAATATTGTCAGTTTAAAAAAACACATCATTGAAATACAACCAAATGGGCTTAAATACCTACAAATAACGAATACATATGAAACTGGTTTTAGCAGTTTTCAAAATATTGTACAAAAGATTAAAAATTTTAAACATACCCTGCCATCAAAATTTGATTAGAGGGAACAAAGGAATATTGAGTTGGAATTGTTGAGCAAAATGACACTTCATCAGCCGCCCTGATAGTAGAAGAGATCGTATTTACATTAATTACCACCTTCTGTTAGAAATATAATTCATTAATGTTATTATTCTGACATATTCCTAAACAAAAACTTTTATTACAGAGGTAAATTGCAAAAAATACTTGAATTTGAAAAAAGT
Organism: Nezara viridula; assembly: GCA_928085145.1. Lineage (NCBI taxonomy): Eukaryota > Metazoa > Arthropoda > Insecta > Hemiptera > Pentatomidae > Nezara > Nezara viridula. Next base: position 201,796,007 of record OV725078.1, read on the forward strand.
TAATTTTTTAAACACCTAGAATTCTAGAAAAACGTTTTCATTTCAGATGTATATGAAGTTTAATATATTCCATTCTAATGGCCACAAGTTCGTTGGGTGGAAACTTGACACTGGGTTTCTAACTAGACATGCCAGGCCTCCTGTAAAACACCGAGGTGGAATTGTCCAAGTTTGAAGGGTATATCATGGAATGGCGTTGAAAACTTAACCTTCATTGATAATATTATGAATGCTGAACGATATGTCGACACTTTGCGACATAATTAAATAAGTAGATCCGAAAAACAGATTTTTTTAAAATTTATTTATTTAGATATATAATATTCTGTCTCTTGGACAATAATTATAGTGATAAATGAATATATTCATGAACACCATATATATAGAAAATACAAAATTGACAAAAGTAACATAATAACTAAATAATAATAAAGGAACTAAGTAGAATACAAAATGAAATAACCTGAAGATAAGTAAATTAAAAAACATAAAAACATAGTCACACATATATACAATATATACAATGAGGCAGGAAACCCAAAGTCAGGCTTCTCTCTCTAACTATAGAAGGAAAAGAAGTACTCTAAGAGATCTCTGCGCTACTCTCTCAACCGCTCCAGTGGTGCTAAAGCCAGTGGAGTTTGATCGAGAGCGCTTTAGCCACATACACTCATGTCTTGAGTGGAGAATCTGGCCATTGCCAGAACTCCAAGACGTATACTACAAAAGATGTCTGGACCACTGCCGCTTCAACGTTTGAGGAGGGTTATAGGAATGAGTGGAACTAGAAATGGATTATGCTTGGGGATTTGGATGATTGATAAGGTTCTGATGGAATTAGGAAAATTCTTCAGGGATAAGGTCAAGGACAAATGGGATATTAAGGTCATGATGTAGTGTTTTGTTGATTACATAGAACGGAACATCGACTATTGTTTGGAGGACTTTGGATTGAAAGGATTGGGTGCGATTGATGTTAGAAAATTTTGCTGTTCCATAATGTTCAAGTCCGTAGGTCCAAATAAGTTTCAGGATTGTTTTGTAGATCAGTAATTTGTTGTCAATTGAAAGTTGAGATTTTCTGTTAGTCTTCCATAAAGTCCATATTAGTCTTCGGTCTAAGGTAAAGCAAATATACCGAACTGTGTCTGAAAAAGGAAGCTGGATGGAATTAAATCGGCTGATGGTCTGGACCTGCGCCGGAGTGTGAAGGTAATGTGTTTGGATTTTAATTCGTTCACTTTGATGCGCCATTTATTACAACAGTGCTCAAGCAGGGAGAGGTGCCTATGCCGATTTAAAGACGCTATTTCGGGATATGAGGTGGATGATAGGATGGCGGTGTCATCAGCAAATGTTACCAGAAAGGTATTGGGACGGACAGGGATATCAGCGGTAAAAAGAATATAAAGGACAGGGCCCATGACGCTACTTTGAGGAACACCGGCTTCAACTGGGTAGGAATTGGAAAATTCTGTAAGACAGCGAACTCGGAAGGTGCAACCAGAGAGGTAGGAGCAGAAGATTAGGTATAAGGACTCCGGAAGATGGGTTTCCAGCTTGGAAGAAGCCCGGTGTGCCATACCCGGTCGAAAGTTTGAGCTATGTCCAGAAATGTACCCGAGCAATATTGCTTGCTTTTCAGTGCTGCGGAAATATTATGGACCCCTCAGAGTCCTGTGGAGTGTTGTGAACGAAATTCAAACTGATGGGAAGGAAGATTTTGGGATTCTATAAGGGGTAGGATTTGTTTCAAAAGGATCATGAGGATTGGAAGTAGGCTAATTGGCCTTTAGGACGTCGAGGTTCTGGGAGGTTTGCCTTGTTTCGAAAACAGGATAATAGTGGAATGTTTCCACAAAAGAGGAAAGTGGGTGGTTCTTAGGATGGTATTATGTAAGCAGGTGAGAAATATAACAGCTTTAGTAGGAAGTTGTTAAAGGATTTGAGAGGTAAGGATGTCGTATCCAGGAGATTTACGGAGAGGAAAGTTTTTGTAATTGATGTTTGACCTCAGAAGGATTAACTGCTTTAGGGGGCAAGGAAAGTGGAATGGGTAATGTAAGGAATTTTTACTGTTGTGGTATGGGTGTGGTTGGATTCCGGATAAGAGGTGAATGTTCTGGAGAGGTGTCTGGCAAATTCCTCAGCTTTATCTTCATCAGAGGCTGCCCAGGAGCCATCGCATCGACGGAGGGGATGGAAAATACGATGGGATTTTAGTATTTTGTTGGTGATCTTCCATAGAGAATTGTCATGAACAGAGATGGATGTAAGGTAGGACTTGAAGGATTGGGATTTGAAGGTGGCAAATTCCTGCTTTAATTGTTTACTGTAATAATTTTAGGAGCGACGATCGGTGGGACGTCTTGATCGTTTCTATAATATTCTGGCACGGCCTTTGATGTGAATTAGGTCTATCAGATATTGAAGTAAATTATTTATCTTAGGAATTTTCGAGGAGAGATTTGTGAAGGAAGCAGTCCAGATTGCTTGCTGAATAGTGGTAGTAAAGGTATTGCATTATCGAGGTCTTCTGGGTTTTTCGGGGTTATTCTTAGGTCAATTTTATCTGAAAAGATTTGATGAAAGAGTTTCCAGTTAACTGGGTCTCTGATGAAGGGCGGTGAAGGGGTTTTAGGAGTAGGAGCTATTGATAATTGAAGTATTAATGGATTATGATCTGAGGAAAGTTCGTCAAGATGGGGAAGGGAATGATTCAGAGGACCTAAACCACTGTGGATGAAAAAATCAAGGAAATCGGGATTGCGGTTAGGATCAGTGGGCCAGTAGGTTGTGCGTTGGGTGGAAGGAGACTGAAACGTTGGGAATTGAGTGCAGTCAGAAATGTTCTCCCACGAGAATTCGTGGTTCTTGAACCCCAAGCTTGGCATTTAAGTCTGCACCCAGGATGAAATGATTACCAAAGGAGCTGAGGAGAGAACTGAACTGGACTATGGATATGGATCTGTTAGGAGGGCGATATGCTGAGGCAAGGGTGATCGGAAAGGAGAAGGATTTGATTACAATAGCGGCTAACTGCTGGAAATCTTGAGTATGTAATGGGAGTAAGTCATTAGACAGGGATTGGTCTACGATGACAGCAGTACCGGCATGTGCTCTACTGTCAGGATGGTCAGTACGGTAAGTTATGTACTGTGGAAATTTTAAATGCTGTTTTATGGTCAGTCGAGTTTTTGTAATTCGGGCTACGTCTATGTTCTTGTCTAGTAGTAAAGCTGTTAGTTCGTCAACGTGATTTCGAACACCATTCGTATTCCAAAGGAGAATGGATATGGGTTTTGGGATGTGAGTCATTAAGGATTTTTTAAAGGAGGGATGAGGTGAGATAAGAGATTTGTGAGGAGTTATATGAGTGGAGTAACTTTGAAATCGGTTCGGAAAGATGCTAATAAACTGGTGAGATCTGTTGCATTTGAAGGAGGAGGCATTTGAGGTTGTTGATGGTTAGGTAGTAAGGATGAACAGGATATTGAGGTTGTGGTTGAGGTAGTTGATGCTGCAGGGCTTCACATGTATTAGTTGGGTTCTTACCTCCAAGTAATTCGGAGTATGATACATTATTATTAACTATTCTAGAAGGTTCTCTTCTTGTTCTGGTTGTCTCATCTTGCATCGGGTTCTTCCGGTATCTGGATTTGAGGTTCTTATAAGTTTGGCAGCCTTTATAGTTGGTCGGGTGTTCCTCAAGCCATAGCGCACAAACTGCAGGATCTTTTATTGGTTTGGTACACTCTGCTGATTTGTGTTGTTCACAACATTTCACGCGGCAAGTGGTGGCAATAAGTCTTTGTAATACCATACGCCTGGCAAGTGGGGCATTGCCCATTTCCCTCTTGGGGTACTGCTTCTCTATCTTCACGATAGTGTAGTACAATCTCTTGATTTCGTAAATTTTCTCGACACCAAGTGATGCCTCCAGGTCTACGAAAAATAAAGGTAGTGAAACTTTATTTCTTACTCCTTGCTGCTACTTATTCTCCTTCAGAACGTTGGTTACCTGACGTACTTTGAAGCCAAGCGTCGTTAGTTCTTCTTTTACCACTTCAGTTGGGGTTGAAGAGTGTAAATTTCTTATCACCACTCGTAACGATCTCTCCTGTTTCATCTGGTACTTTTGAAAATTCTCATTCCTTTCTGAGAGGTACTTAACTATTATTTAGCAGGTTTCAGCAGTATCTGATGATATTTTTGTATCGTTGGTCCTGTTGAGGCAAGAGTAACTGCCGGATCAGATTTCGTTTAGTTGTGTACAAAATAGCTGGAAATTTTTGATATTTTTTACAAATATTGGAGGAGGCCTTGGTATGCTGGTTATTGCTGCTGACTCCATTACTTCTCTGTCATTATGAAGCACTTGGAACGGGTTTGGAGTGAAGAAAGGAGATTCTTCAACCATTTCTTGCGAAGGGGTACCTGGTTGAGGCTGAGGTTCTGGACCTGAAGTTTTCACTGTGGTTATTGGAGCTATTTCTCGCAGGCAGCTACGAATTCTTTGTTTGGCTGGTGAATCACAAGGGGTACTAACGCCTTCTGGCCGAGTCCTCTTAGCGGCACCTTACTGGACATCACTTGGTGACAATGCCGCATTTCATAAGGGAAGAAAAAAAAAATAAAAATAAAAATATATTAAACAGTAAATATCAACTGCTCTGGTGTAAACTCGAACTGTATTCAGTAATCAAAGATATTCCGCTGAAAAATAGGCAAAAACTGAGAGACGAGTTCATAACACGACCTTCGCATCAGCTGATCCACTGCCTTCTCTGAAACCGAATTAATGATGGATTTGTCTTCCAACAGGACAATGACACCAAATAAAACAAAAGAATGGATACAATGTCACCAGCCAATTGAAAACTTCACTAGCATCTCCGGACATAAATCCCATAGAACACCTATAGTACCCGTTGGATTTGAATGTAAGAAAATAAAAGGAATAAAATAAATTACTTAAAAGGAACTTTGTTATAGGAATGGCGTCGTAACACAAAATCTTGTTTTTTTGATACCAAGAATATCTCAGGATGTCATAGATGCTATAGGATGTCCTAGATGTCACAGAATGACAAAATATTAATAAATATCTAGTTTTTGAAATAAACCTCAAATTAATGTGAGACAATACTTTTTTGATAACGTTGAAGTGATTTTTCGTTTAATAATTTGATTGATTTTTCCTTATTAGATTATTTCTCTTTTAATGATACACACTGCCTCACAGCATTTTAACCCATTTGATTTGAGCTGCTGAACCTTATATTTAATTGATATATTTTATATTGTCTGGCTAAGGCTTTTGCAATATGTTATCAAAGTTATGAAAGGTAAAGCGTGTAGCGGGTGTACACGCTTCAATTATAAACAGTTTCTTAGTGATATAATAGTATTTAATGTTGTTTTTCTTTTTGTCAGATATGACCTTAACCTGAAATAAATCTGTAATGTGAATTTATCCAAAATATTATATAATTTTTAAAAATACCCTTTTTACAGAAAAAAACTCAATTGAGTTTTTATTTATACGAGAGTTCTGTGCATGCGCTTGATTTGAATGATTACATTTCTTGTCCTGTCCCACAGTTCCTCTATTTTTTAGTAAGATAAGTTCTGGCTGACATCAAAACAACATCAACAACAATGGACTAAGACCACAGTGAGTAATATACAGTGAAGAAAGTAAATTAGCGTCTATAGGCGTTATCTCTTTATCGCCATATCTGATGACGTCTCACTGAGGCTCCCCACTCCAGTTAAGGCTAGTGATGGGGTGTGGCAGAGATTTTCCGTCACAACTCCGACAGTGACAGCTCCGGGGAAATAACTGTGACAAACCATAATGATATGTCACTACAGTGATTTTTTTCTGGTGATAAGTATACAATAGCTCCTTGGCGAAATTGGCGTATCCTTCCAGTGATACATTTTATATCTGATGAGGGAAAATATCTTTGGTATATCTTGGTTTATGTATACAGCCCTACCGATATATTCGAATTTATTTAATTTTTAATTCATTTATTATTTACATTTCTACAGTTAAATGAAAAACTTTCCGATAATTATTTCAGACATAACTCATTTAGAGATATTTGGCAATGAATGTTAAAAGTTCAAAAATTATTTTTAATAAAATTTGAGAGAAGGCAGTGGATCAGCTGATGAGAAGGTTGTCTCCTCAACTCCTCTCTCAGTTTTTACCAATTTTATAGCGGAATCTCTCTGATTATTCACGTGATACAGTTAAAGTGTATATCAGAGCAGTTGATATTTACTGTTGGCATCTTTTTTTTTTGTTATTTTAGGAAAAAAAAAAAAAATTTCTTTTTTATTTATTTATTTATTTTTCTCTTATGATATGCGGTATGATCAGCAAGTGATGGCCAGTAAGGTTCCCAAGAGGTCTCGGTCAGACGGAGTTAGCTCACCAGCCAAACAAAGGACTCGTCGCTGCCTACGAGAAATACCTCCAGTGACCAAGATGAACACTTCAGAACCAGAACCTCAGCCCCAACCAGTTACGTCTGCACAAGAAACGATTGAAGAATCACCTTTCTTTACTCCAAACCCCTACCAAGTGCTTCAAAATGACAGAGAAGTAATGGAGTCTGCAGCAATACCCAGAGAACCAAAGCCTCCTCCGATATTTGTGAAAAATATAAAAAATTTCCAGATGTTCTGCACCCAACTAAATAAAATCTGCTCTGGCAGTTATTCATGCCTTAACAGGACCAATGACACCAAAATAACACCTGATTCTGCAGAAGCCTACCGAAAAATAGTGAAGTACTTATCAGAAACAAATGCGAATTTTCACACTCACCAGATGAGGCAGGAAAGAGCTTTACGAGTAGTGATAAGAAATTTACATTCCTCAACCCCCACTGAAGTTATTAAAGAAGAACTAACGACGCTTGGTTTCAATGTACGCCAGGTAACAAACGTTTTGAAGGAGGACAGGGAGCAGCCAGTATTACGAAATAGGATCCCACTACCATTGTTTTTCGTGGACTTGGAGCCATCACCAGGTATCGAAAAAATATATGATATCACAAGAATATACTACACAATGGTGAAAGTTGAGAAGCCATATCCCAAGAGACATCGTGCAGTGCCATAATTGTCAGACCTATGGCCACACGAAGACATATTGCCACCATCTGCCGCGTTGCGTGAAGTGCGGTGAACAGCACAAATCTGTAGAGTGCAACAAACCTATACAAGATCCAGCAGTATGTGCCCTATGCTTGGAGGGACACCCGGCCAACTACAAAGGCTGCCAAATTTACAAGAATCTCAAAACCAGACACCAGAAAAACCGGATTCAAGATGAAGCACTAAGAACAAGAAGAGAGAGAGAGCCTTCCAGAATTGTAAACAATGATGTATCATTCTCCCAACTACTTAGAGGTAAGACTTTAACCGATAAATGTCAAGCCCTGCCACAACAACAACCTCAAACCCAACCTCAAAATCCTCTTCATCCTAATATACCTAACCACCAACAACAAATTCCTCATATTCCTCCTCCTTCAAATGCAACAGATCTCACAAGTTTGTTAGCATCTTTCCTCACCGATTTCAAATCCCTTGTTACTCCACTCATATCACTCCTCACGAATCTCGTATCTCACCTCATCCCTCCTTTGAAAAATCCTTAAATGACTCACATCCCTAAACCCATATCCATTCTCCTTTGGAATGCGAATGGTGTTAGAAATCATACAGACGAACTATCTACTTTACTACTTGACAAGAACATTGATGTGGCACTAATTACTGAAACTCGACTAACCACTAAACAACACTTCAATATACCACAATACCTGACATATCGTACTGACCACCCTGACGGAAAAGCACATGCCGGTACTGCTGTAATTGTACACCAATCCCTCTCCCATCACGTACTCCCATTACCAATACATGATTTCCTACAGTCCACCGCTATCGTGATAAAAATCTTCTCCTTTCCGGTCACTCTTGCATCAGCGTATTGCCCTCCTAACCGATCCATATCCAATGCCCAATTCAGTTCTCTCCTCGACTCCTTAGGACATCACTTCATCTTGGGTGCAGACCTAAATGCCAAGCACCAACAATGGGATTCCAGAACCACGAATTCTCGTGGCCGAACCCTGCTGTCTGCACTCAATTCCCAACGTTTTCACCTCCTTTCCCCCAACTCTCCTACCTACTGGCCCACAGATCCCAACCGTAATCCTGATCTTCTTGATTTCTTTATCCACAGCGGCTTAAGTCCCCTCAATTGTTCCATAACACGTCTAAATGAACTTTCCTCTGACCATAGTCCTCTAATCCTTAATGTTTCACTTGAACCTGTTCCCAAACCTTCTCCACCGTCATTCATTAGGGGCCCAGTAAACTGGGACCTTTTCCGCCAAATAATCTCCGATAATATTGATCTCAACATATCCCTCAAAACTCCCGATGACCTTGATAGTGCCGTAAATTCCTTTACTACCACAATCCAACAAGCCGCCTGGACTGCCTCCTTTCCAAAAGACTCCTCCAGAATTCCTATAAAGACCATTCTACCCCAACACCTCCTTAACCTAATCCGCACCAAACGCCGTGCCAGATTATTATGGCAACGTACCCGACATCCTACCGACCGCTGCTCCTATAATTACTACTGCAAACAATTAAAACTGGAATTAGCCACCTTCAGATCACAATCCTTCAACTCCTACCTATCCTCCCTCTCTTCTCGCGACAATTCCCTTTGGAAAACCACAACAAAAATCCTAAATCCTCACCGCATTTCCCATCCTCTCCGACGAGGTGATGGCTCCTGGGCAGCATCTGACGAAGATAAAGCTGAGGAGTTCGCCATTCACCTATCCAATACATTTATTTCACATCCGGAATCCCATCCTGCCCACACCGTAACAGTAGAAGAACTCCTTACATCACCAATCCCACTTTCCTTGCCCCCAAAAGCTATTCATCCTTCCGAAGTAAAATTTCAATTAAAAAAACTAATCCCCCGTAAAGCTCCTGGACATGATCTCCTTACACCTCAAATCCTTCGACAACTTCCATCCAAAGCAGTCATATTCCTTACATATATCTACAATTGTATCCTACGCACCACCCACTTCCCTCTGTTATGGAAACACTCCACTATTATCCTTTTCCCAAAACCAGGAAAACCTCTCAATAGCTCAACATCCTATAGACCAATCAGCCTACTCCCAATCCTTTCAAAAATTTTTGAAAAGATCCTTTTGAAACGAATCCTACCCATTATAGAATCCCAAAATATCCCTTCCCATCAGTTTGGTTTTCGCTCTCAACATTCTACTGTTCAACAAGGACTCCGAGTTGTTGATCATATTTCCTCAGCCCTAGAAAACAAGGAATACTGTTCGGGTGCCTTTCTGGACATTGCACAGGCATTTGACCGGGTATGGCACTCCGGAGTGCTCTCCAAGCTTAAAATCCATTTACCTCAGTCCTTGTACCTAGTCCTCCGATCCTACCTCTCTGACCGCTCCTTTCGAGTTCGCTGTGGAACAGAATTTTCCAATATCTACTCCGTTAAAGCCGGTGTTCCCCAAGGCAGCGTCTTGGGTCCCGTGCTTTACATCCTCTTTACTGCTGACATCCCTGTTCATCCCGATACTTTTCTTGCAACATTCGCTGACGACACCGCAATCTTATCATCCAACTCTGATCCCGAAATAGCATCCTTAAATCTCCAAAGTCACCTCACCTTGATTGAGCACTGGTGTAATAACTGGCGCTTTAAAGTTAATGAATCTAAATGCCAACATATTACCTTTACACTCCGACGCAATTCCTGTCCACCAGTACTCTTTAATTCCATTCAGCTTCCTAATTCAGACACAGTCCGGTATCTTGGCTTTCATTTAGACCGAAGACTAACTTGGAACCCGCATACTAGACTCAAAAGACAAGAACTCAACCGACGATACGGCCAACTATACCGACTACTAAGCAGAAAATCTAAACTTTCCATTGAAAACAAGCTACTGATCTACAAGACAATACTGAAACCTATTTGTACTTACGGACTAGAACTGTGGGGATTAGCAAAATTTTCTAACATCAAGCGCATCCAATCCTTCCAGTCTAAAGTCCTTCGAACAATAGTCGATGCTCCTTTCTATGTATCCAACAAAACCCTACATCATGACCTTAACATCCCATTTGTCCTAGACCTTATCCCAGAAAAATTCTGCAAATTTCACCAGAACCTTACTTACCACCCAAATCCTCTTGCACAATCCCTATCAAGCATCTCCCATCCCTATAATCCTCCAAGAAGGTTGAAACGGCAGTGGCCTCGCGACCTTTTGTAGATTATATAAATTGGAGTTCTGGCAATGGCCAGATTCTTCACTCAAGACATGTGTGTATGTGGCTAAAGTGCTCTCGACCAATCTCCGCTGGCTTTAGTACCAGTGACACGGTTGGAAGAGTAGCGCAGGGTTCTCCTGGAGTTCCCTCGCCTGATTGTATATAGGTACGCATGTTATTTTTTTTTTATTTTTTTTTTCCTTAGTTTTAATTTTCTTATTTTTTATGTTATTTTATTTTATTGTCTATTGTATATACTTTTGATTATTATTTTGTTCTATATATTTTTTTTTTTTTTACATATGGTGTGAATGTCATCCTACCTCACTATAACCAATGTCCAACAGACAGATTGTTATAATACTCAATAAAGAAATTAAAAATAAAAATAAAATAAAATTTGAAAAATAACTATTTTTTTAGAAATAATTATTTCATAATTATTCCTTTAATTCATTTATTAAATAAATTATGTCAACAATGCCCAGATCGTTGGAGGAGTGATAGATCGGAGTGATCAGAGCTGTGATTTTACAGCGCCTACAGTGACTGTCGTCACTGTTGGGCACAGTGATTTCACAGCGCCTACGGTGACTGTCTGTGATTTCTGTGCGCCTGTCACTGTGATCACTAGCTCCGGTCCAGTCACCGTGAGAGAATCAGAGCTCTGCCTATATGGCCCCATCTGTAGTTGGTGCCCAGACCAACGTAACTGACTGGACCACGGTCAGCGGTTCATCCAAAGTTAGAACACGCAGGCGTAGTTTTAGCTTATTTGTTTTGAAATCTTTTATGTATATATATATATATATATATATATATATATATATATATATATATATATATTCGACATTACCACCAAGCCTCGACCTCATATTCGACCTCACGTCAAATAAGAGGTCCCATTCAGTTGGCACTTCTCCAGCTAAAACTCAAGAATCTCTACCTCAGATCACATCCAGGAACATCTACACAATAAATGGTCTCCGAATTTCCATTTTTTACACCCAATCCATAACATGTTCTTAAAATTGACGGGGAAGAGACGAAAGATGCACCTATATCCAGAGAACCACGCCCACCTCCTATCTTTGTCAAGAATTTAAGTAATTTCCAGTTGTTTATTCAACTTAATAAAATCTGATCAGATAACTATTCATGCGTTGATACAAAAATAATACCGGCCACACCTGAAGCCTACCGAAAAATAGTTAAATATTTTTGTATAACTGATACAAATGCGGATTTTCATATATACCAGTTGAGACAGGAAAGAGCATTACGAGTGGTAATAAGAAATTTACTCTCCTCAACCCCAACTGAAGTGATCAAAGAAGAGTTAACGGCGAAAGGCTTCTAAGTACGCCAATGTTTTAAAAGAAAATAAAGAACAGCCAGGTGTAAAAAATAAAATCTCATTGCCCTTATTTTTCGTCAATCTAGAGCCATCGCCTGCGGTTGAAAAAATATATGATGTTAATAGAATTTTCTTTTTACTTTGCCAACAGTTGCGGTACTGTTGTGGCGTCAGAGTGTTGCCCGGTTGGGGGTGTCGATACTGAATTTTAAGTCAGAAAAAATTGGGATCTTTGTTAAAATGTATGGAAACTTTTAATTTTCTTATAATACAAGTTTATTATTTATCATTTCATTCATCTTGTTTACATAATCTTGTTCATGCACTTCAACAGTAAAGCCTCCTTATAGGTTAATTGTTGTACCAATGATAGGTATTGTTTTTCCACAACTGAAAAGGATCCCATTGTTTATGTTAAAACTGGGATTGAAACGTTTGAATAAAAAGAATAAACAGAAGCTGTTTTAGTTTATTGAAATGTAGTTCATGACCTATTATCCGACTATAATTGACATCTTAAGTTATAATGTATAAAGAACGATTAATAAAAACATTAATATATATATATATATATATATATATATATATATATATATATATATATATATATATATATATATAGATAGAAAGTAAACTTTATTCTGGGACAAGGTCCCTTATGAATAACAGATATGAACAAAAAAATTAAAACTACATCTGGCCAAAAATTACATTAATCAATATTAAAGAATATATACAGTATCTTCAGTGAAATTAAATTAAAACAAGTAAAAATAAAATAAAATTTTGAGAAGAAACGAAATAAAAAAAACAACATTATTTAAATAAAAATAAAAATAAAATAAGCATGGGTTGATTTTTAAAATTAAGACAATAAATTTTATCAATCATTCACCTCAGTCAAAATCTGTTTCACAATATTTATTTTGTTGTATAACGTCATTTTGGGATGTGAGAAGGAATTGGTAAAGATGATATTTAAATGAGGACAAGGAAGAGGCATGACGGATTTCAGATGGCAAGGAATTCCAGAAGGCTGTGGATCGGGAAATAAAGGAATATTCAAACGTCTTAGTTCTATGGGAAGGGATATAAAGGTCGGAAACACGGGATCTTGTTTTCTGGGAGTGGACCACGGGTTTAAACTGTAGGAGACTGTAGATGTAAGAAGGGTGTCTAGTGTTGATTGTTTGGAATAGGAAAGATTGTCCGAGGAAATATAGGAAGATCCGAGGAAATATTGTCTGCGGAAAGAAGGGAAGAGCCACTTTAACTCGTCGTAAAGGTGGGACACATGAGATCGCTTCGATGTACCGAAGACAAATCTTAAGCACGTATTCATGAGTCGCTTCAATCTATCCTCGAGTACCATCGGGATGCCTCCGTACACCACACAGCCGTAGTCAAAGTGGGGGAAAATGAGAGAGGATACAAGGAGCTTGCGGATGGGTTGTGGCAGTAGGTGGCGGGAGCGATGAAATAGCTTAAGGGTACCTATTGACTTACGGGAGATGAGGGCAATATGGGGTTTCCAGGAGAGGTTTTCGTCTGTGGTGATTCCTAGGTTTTTAACGGATGAACTGAATGTGACAGGATGATCGTTGATGACTAAAGGAGGAAGGAAGGAGATGGATTTAAGAATAGGACTGGAACCTATAATAATGGCCTGAGTTTTCATCGCATTTAGATTTAAATTATTCAGACTTGCCCAGGCACTGATCCTATCTAGGTCAGCCTGAATATTGGCGAACGCGACTAGTAGCTCAGTAGGATGAAAGGAAAAATATATTTGGGTGTCATCAGCGTATAAATGATGTGAACAGTGGTAGATGGATTTGGAAAGATCATTTATGTAGGAGTTGAAAAGGAGAGGGGAAATACTCGAACCCTGGATCACTCCAGAGGACAGTGTAAGAAAGGAAGATAGGGGTTGGTTTGGAATGCTGACTGCTTGAGTTCTGTCGGATAGGAAAGACTGTAACCAGAGGATAGAGCTGTTGGAGAAGGATAGAGATTTTAATTTAGTATAGAGTATAGAGTGGTCTAAGGAGTCAAAAGCTTTGGAAAAGTCGAGAAGTATTAATACAGTTAACATATTTTCGTCCATTGCGGTATGTAAGTCATTGGTAATTTTTAGTAGGGCGGATTGTGTGGAGAAGCCAGGTCGGAAACCAGATTGGAGAGGATCGAATCTGTACTTGAGTAGTTTTGAGTTTTCAAGGAATTTAGAGATTTGGGATTGAGCTATTCTTTCCAGAGGTTTAGAAAGGTTAGAAAGAATGCAGATTGGGCGGTAGTCTTTAGGAGAGGTAGGATTGGGAATTTTGTTGATAGGTCTGACTAATGCTTTTTTCCAAGCAGTTGGAAAAACTGAGTTCTGGAGGGAAAAATTATAGATGAAAAGGAGAACTGGAACGAATTCGGGAAGGCATAATTTTAATAGTTTGACTGGTATTCCATCAAGTCCGATGGAGTTTGTGTGTGATTTCATTATAGAGGAAATAAGGTCGGTCGGTGAGATGTTGGAGAAATAGAAATTATCACTGTTAAATGAGGGTGATAAGGAAAACTGGTGAGAGGTGGGTGAACTGTTGCTGGTGGTGGAAGATATAAAGTAGGAATTTAGTTCATCGGGTGATACCGGGTAGAACGGTGAGGAAGAGGATTTACAAAGAGAGAGTTTACGAAGGGTTAGCCATATTGATTTAGAATCAGGAGCAGAAGCGAGAGTTTCGTGAAAGAAGTTTGATTTCGCTTTCCTGATCGTTGTTTGTGTCAAGTTACGGAGTACCCTATAGACTTGATAGTCATCTGCTAGTCGAGTTCGTCTGAAGCGTCTACGGGCTGCCTCACGTCTCTTTTGCATGTCGCGGATTTCTTGACACATCCAAGGAGCAGGTTGGCGACGGAAGGTTGAGGTTTTGATAGGACCATGTATGTCAAGAATATGGATAAGATTAGAAGTGAGGATGTCTACCATATGATCAACAGAGGTACAGGAATAAATATCGTTCCAGTTTAGGGTTTCGAGGTCCGGTAGGATTTTATCAATGGTGAGGTTGTCAAGATTGCGGAAAGTTATGGTTTTAGGAAGAAACGTGGGAGTTTGGATATCGTACGATAATTTGATGAGATCATGAGAAGAAAGGAAAGGAACGGGTAATTGAGAACAGGACAAGAGTTTCTGCTCTGAATCGATGATATGCAAGTCCAGCCAGGTGTCAGACCAACAAGTATGGTGTGTAGGAGCGAAAGGAACAATAAAAAGGTTGAGGGAGAAGAAGAGATTTTCCAAATAGCGTTTGTTGTTTTATTCTGTGAGGAGGTTGGTATTAAGATCACCGGAAATTATAATGTTATTATAGAAAGGGACATAATTGTACAAGGTTGATTCGAAGGATGAGTCAAAGGAGGGCGATATACGACCACATAAAGGAGAGGATGTGCTTTGCAAGAAATTTCAGCGAAGAGGAATTCAATGTGAGGATGATTGGAAGGGGATGAAATATCTAGAATACGGGGTTTCAGGCTATTATGAGACCAACACCTCCGCCAGTCCGGGAAACCCGGTCATGACGGATGAAGGTATAATCAGGTAAGGAAACGGAAGAGGAAGGGATATAGGGCTTAAGCCATGTTTCAGAAACTAATGTGGTAGAAGTTACGGGTGAAATATTAGAGAAATTCGTCATAGTGAGCAGGAAGGGATTGAGAATTAACATGGCAAGTAGTTAAGACGCTAGACATAACGGAAAGGAGAAAAATATACATATGATGGATGACGCTGTAGGTAAGAAAAAACTGTGAAAATCAATTTGGAAAGAAGCAAATAATGGCTGTAAGAGAAGAAAAAAAATACAAACAAAATAGAGTTAGGTTCAATAATATGAAAGAGGAAAAAACAAAAAATTACATTGGTTAAAATAGAGAAACAATAATAACAATAGTAGTAGATGGGCAACCCAGCACGATGCTGTATTATACAATAGAAGATTGGAAGTTAACGGATGCATTCTGTAGGTTGACGTAAATCAGAAGGTCAGCAGAAAACATCTAGATCATCTGGTTGGTCGATGTATATCACGGGACGGCCATCTCCTTTTCTGCAGCGCAATCTACCCGCCGAAAACCACACGTATTTTAGTTTACCAGCCGCTCTCTTCTGACGTGCGAGCCAATACAATCTTCTATTAGCAGGGGTCATTTCTTCACCAAGGTATATCCGGTGGGAGTCGTTTTCCTGCCAGCCGATGTCTCGAGTTGAGAAGTCCCTTTTGACCTTTCTTCTTTGGACCAGCTCGTCTCGTACTGCCTGCCTCACAAAGCGAGCTATAACTGGTGGTGGTCTAGGGTCGTCTTTTTTAGGTCTACGGCGCTCCACAAAATCGATGTCCTCGATGTTAATCTTAACACCGAGACCAGCTCCCACACTGGCAACTAGGGCCGAAGGAGTCTCTCCTGCACGTACCGGAATGCCTCGGATCTCAACCGATCTACAGAGTAGGCCCTGCTCGGCTCTGTTTAATCGTACCTCGAGTTCCCCCGCTCTGGATTTCAGCGTTTTATTTTCCGTAGTCAATTCCTCCAGATGTTTAGCTTGACTCTCTAGATGATTTTCTATTTTTGAAAACCTTTCATTTAACTCAAAGCTGAGCTCACCGTATTTTTCTAATGACGACTTAAGATTTTTAATGTCTTCATTGACTTGGGCGCTAAGTCGATTAACCGCTCCGAGAATATCAGCTGCGGACGGCTCCTTGATTTCACTTCTTGGTGGACTGGCTGATTTTTCCCTAATTTGGTATGTCTTTTTGCCTTGGTCACATTTTTTACAAAGCCATACCTTTTTTTGAGATTTTAATGTCTCGATCTGTTTATCACCCAGTTTGCAGCATTTACCGTGAAAGATAACCTGACATTTATTGCAGCTTATATTAGTTTTGTCATCTCTAGAGATGGCACTATCACAAATAGAGCACTGAACCATTTTCGTGATAATATAATAATATTTACTCACGCTAGAAGAGTGTTTGTCAATAGATGCGTGTTGTTGGTCCTTAATACTCAAGAGCTTAGAAGGATTAATAGCCGCTTCTCAATCCACAGCTAGTGAAACACGACCTTTATCTTGACTAAAAAAATAAATAAATGAAGAACGTAAATAAACTCGCTTGACCGTGATGAAAAAAAAAAACACAACATATATATATAAAAATTAAGAAGAAATAACAGAGGGTACGAATGTTAGAGAGAAAAAACTATAGGAACGAAGTGAACTGCTTGCCGTCTCTGGCCAGACTGTGATATATATATATATATATATATATATATATATATATATTATCAGTCTGGCCAGAGACAGCCATCAGTTAACATACCTCTGTATTATTAATTGTTTCATTTCGTTTAAATTTCGTTGATTTCTGCCGTTTTTTTTTTTTTGTCTTTTTTTTAAACATTTTATATAACTAGAAATTATAGACATTTCGTATTTCCTCTCTACTCATCGAAAAGTGAAATTATCGCAGTTTGTTATACTAACACGAGCTGCGGGATAGTGGCAAACAACTGAGCTCTAGAGGATTAAGCCCTGCTGTTGCTCTTACGCATCATAACAACCCGGCTTGTTACTGTAAGTACGATATATTTACTATATAACAATATGGTACATTGTCCGCTATGCAGTAGCACCATCAGTCGAGAAGAGAAAAAGAGAATAAAGCCCTTAAATCTAGAGTCAGTGAACTGGAGGTCAGGCTGAATAAAGCCGAAAGTGCCTGCTTAGTAGATCGCTCGAGATCCGGGGCATCCCGGTTCAAGCAGGTGAGACTCCCGCAGCCCTGGTTACAAGTATTGGGGCCGGCCTGAGCATTAAACTGAATGTTGAAGATATGGACACTGTGCAGAGCCCAAGAGCCAGAACAGATGACCCGTGACCACCGCCTATCATCGCGAAATTCGTCAGGCAGTCAGTGAGAGACGACCTGGTGCAGAAGCGAAAAGTAAAAAGGGACTTTTCGAGGCGGGAAATCGGTTGCCAGGAAAATGACTGGCACCATATCTACTCGGAAAATGACGGGAAATGACCCCGACGAACAGGCACCTTTAATAGCTCGCTCGGCAGAAGAAAGCAGCGGGGAGAATAGAGTATATTTGGTTCTCCGGCGGCAGACTGCGGTGCCGAAAGGACGACGGTCATCAGGTCGTCTTTATCTAGTAAAGACCTAGATGTCTTCGGCTGACCCTTCGATCCCTGTTTACTTCTCAACATCGATAAACAATTTGGCTGGGATGAAGCGGAAACGGAGCAAACAGATGATTTGGATTACCGAGTGTCCAGGATCACTGATGTCATCCGCAATACCGCTGAAGAATCCCTTCAGCACCAGAAGGCGAGAGCTCGACTTGTCCCATGGTGGACGCCTGCCTTAACCACAATGAAGAGAGAACTCTACAAGGCACTGCGTTCATACCAGAAGTGTACTTGCGAAGAGAGGCGCATTCCACTTCGTGATGAGTACAAGTCTAAAGACAGGGCACACCGAAACGAGGTGCGGTTAAGAATGCGGAAGTCTTGGGACGAATTCATTGTTCAGGAATCATCTAAGAATCCCTGGGGTGTACCTTACAGAGTGGCCCTTGGTAAGTTTGCTCCACAGCAAGTGATTGCAGCTTTGAAGCGCGGATGTTCCCAGGCAACCACTCTGGAATAGACTGCAAAGATTTTCCTATCTGAGACCTACCCCAGAGATGATTCGTCCCAGGATAATGAGGAGGAAATATTTATAAGATGCACTACGGTATGCCCACCTGGTACGGACTTGTGCCCACCGTGGGACATATGGGATCTACGTGCTGCTGTGGATAGGCAAAAGGCTGGTCGTGCATCTGGATTAGACTCCATAGACGCAGCAATCCTCAGGAACAGTATCCCCTATATTGAACAGAGACTGTTGACATTTTTCAATGATTGTCTGGACAGGGGATACTTTCCTAAGAGTTGGAAAATTGCTGATGTTAGACTCCTCTACAAGGGAGGAGGCAAGGACAAGCAATTAGCCAAATCTTATAGGCCTATATGCCTCCTCCCTATCATGAGTAAATTATTGGAGACCCTGTTGATGATGAGTCTACGACCAGTCTTCTCTAGGGCTAGCCATCCACGGCAGTACGGATCCACTAAAGGCAGGGGAACCGCAGATGCCCTGCTGGGAGTGCGCCGTGACGTTGAAGAGAAGGCGGAGAAGTATGTCATGCTTATCCTGTTCGACATATCTTCCGCCTTTGATAGAGTCTGGTGGCCTAGCTTACTCCAGCAGTTGCATAAGTGTGAGGCTCCCAGCAACTTATATGATCTTTTAAGGAGCTACCCCCAGGACCGAACATTGAAGATAAAAGGTAGCTTCATTGAAGTACAAGAGTCGATGGAAAGAGGTTGTCCGCAGGGCTCGGTTCTTGGCACAGCCCTGTGGAAATTAGTCTTCGATGAGTTGCTGGGGGTACTACAACAGGAGCGGTTCCCCGCCACGGCCTATGTTGATGATCTGGCCGTTGTAGTGACCTCAAACAGCAGAGCCAGGTTAAAAGAAGAAGCTGAACGATGTGCCAACCTCGTAGGAGGATGGTGCGAGAGAAAAAAGATGAAGATGGCGGCTGCTAAGACCCAGTCCATTCTTTTAAGAGGTAAGACTGACAGGGCCCACCCTAATACTCTCAGAATAGAAGCAGAAAGGATACGTCCAAGTGAGGCTGTTACTTACCTTGGCATAAGAATTGGAAGAAATTTCAACGTTATGCCTCACTTGGACTACATGAAAGGTAGGGTAGCTCTGGCTCTCAATGGACTTAGTCGCATCGGGGGCGCCTTTTGGGGTCTCAGGTACCCAGCCACGTTAACTATTTATAAAGGAGTTATTCTGGGCATCCTGAGATATGCGTCCCCTGCGTGGAGTTATCATCTCTCGCACCTACAGAAGAAAAGGTTGGCAACAATCCAGCGGATGGCTCTGCTGCGGTCACTAGAGCGTACCGTTCAGTGTTTCATGAGGCGGTACAAGTCTTAGCCGGAACTACTCCTATTGATCTTCTCCTACGAGAAGAATACTTTCGGCATAAGATTAAGAGGGAAGGCCTGGTGGATCTACCGGCGAATCTTCGTGTGATCATCAGTGAAGACCCTAATAGATGGAAGATCATTCTTCGGGAGAACACATTAAAGGAATGGAACCAGCGGTGGGTGACGATGCCAAAAGGGGCTAAGCTAAGAAAATACTTCCCCACTGTTGGTTCAAGAATGGAACAGACATGGGTTCTCCCGGACTACTGGGTCTCACAGTTCCTCACAGGGCATGGGGGTTTCCGAGCAAAGCTCGCTGAATATGACAAGAACATCGATCCCCTATGCCCAAGTTGCAGAGTGCCGGAGACCGCCGAGCATATCATCCTTGTCTGTACCGCCTTTGAGGCACTGAGGACTAAGTTGTTGAGGGAGACGGGGCTCTACGCTCTGGTGGAGAGCGATCTCCCTCAACTTATGACAAAGGAAAAATATCCGTATTACAAGGCATTCGTATACGGGTGGAAGGAACTGGTTGGGTCAACCCACTTTTCATTGGGAAGAAGAAATGAACCTACATCCGGAAGACCGCCAGAGAGGGTGGAAGAGGATTCTGGCTAAAAAGAGAAAAAAAAAAGAGAGAAGAAAAAAAGAGCAGGCTGTGTGCACAGCTGTAAAATAAATGTAATTGGTCTGACTGCAGTAGTGAATTGTAACGCATGCGTTGCTACTCACTTCTGCATAACACCCGTACACTGCCTTATTGGCAGGGTAGGGTGTAAATAAAATAAAATAAAACGATAAACAATTTGGCATAGTTTACAGGACTCGCATTGAAAATCTGAAATGTACGTTATATTAGTACTGGAACTTTTTAATTAATTTATTTCTATTGATTATTGCTTTCACATATTTTTTCTTTTTAATGAGTATTTTTCTTATATTTTAATTTTTACATTATTTCATCTGATGTATCATATCTGGTCCAGCGTCTTCTCATCAAATTCTGACTTTATTTTTCTCAAGCCTAATCATGTCTAGCATCCTTAATACCTGTCACGTCAACTCCCAATCCCTTCCAGTCCACTATGATGAATTCCTTGAATACTTTACCCATCATTATTACCATATCATTGCAATTTTCGAAACCTGGCTCATCCTTACATCCCTTACACATCTGTTTCTCTTCCTCACTAAACAGTAGTACGCCACGACCGGACGAGCCGGACTGGCGGAGGTGTAGCTTTGTATGTTCACGAATGCCTGAAGACCCGAACACTCCACTGCTCTCCTCCATCCGATCACCCACACGTAGAGTTCCTAATCGTTGAAATTTCCTGTGACACATCTCCTATCCTTTATGTCGTAGTGTATAGACCTCATCTTGTTCCCTTTGATCCGTCATTTGAATCATCCCTCTTCAACTTTGTTCCTCTGTATACCAAAATCATCATTTCCGGTGATCTAAACACTAATTTCCTTTCTAACTCCAGCGATTAATCATACTTCGAAAACCTTTTTTTCTCTCTTCATCTCTCCATTGTTCCTTTTTCTTCCACTCATAAAGGTCCGATACCTGGTTGGACCATTCATTACATTATCGACTCTGCTCAGAACCTCCTTTCCTTCTCACAAGTACCGGTCTCCTTTTTATCCTCTCATGGCCTAATCCAAATTTCATATAATATCCGAACCATAGCTTTCCGTAACATTGATGTCCTCACTCGGGAAAAATCTTATGATACCTGGAAACCCTTGATTGGAATTGAATATATTCCTGTTCATGTATTGACTCTATAGTTGACATTTTCACTTCCAACCTCCTTAATATCCTTGATGCCCATGCTCCCATCAAAACCTCTACCTTTCGTCCCCCCCCCCCCCCCCCCCCCGGCTTCCTGGATGTGTCAGCAAATTAAAGATCTTCAGAAGAGACGTGATGCGGCCCTCAGACACTTTAGACGCACTAGGCTCGCTGACGACTACCAAGCGTTTAAGGTACTCCGTAACCTGGCACAAATCAAAATCCGACTAGCCCTAGCAAAATCCGACTAGCAAAATCCACCCATTTAACGACGACAACTTTTATTTTTCAGATATTTCTACCACAGACCTCATATCCGCCTTGATGAAATCTCATTTCAATTCTACTGGTCCAGATGGTATTCCTGTCAAATTAATCAAATTGTGCCAACCTGAAATCCTTCCCGTTCTCCTTTTCATCTACAATTTCTCCCTTCAGAACTCAGTATTTCCGTCCTCATGGAAAAAAGCCATTGTCCGTCCTTTACTTAATAATCCTAACCCCTCTTCCTCTGAAGATTACCGTCCAATCCCAAGTTTCGAACTTCCTCGAACAGTCCAACCAACTTGATCCTTTCCAGTCTGGTTTTCGACCAGGTTACTCCACGCAGTCTGCCCTAATCAAAATCATTAGTAATGTTCAGTCCACCATAGATGACAAAAAACTAACTGTTCTTGTACTCCATAACTTTTCCAAAGCTCTTGATACCATTAAAAATTCCATCCTTTTCTACAAATTAAAATCGTTATCCTTTTCCAACAGCTCTATCCTTTGGTTTCAATCTTTCCTCTCTCAACGTACCCAAGCAGTCTTTGTTCCTAACCAACCTTTATCTTCCTATCTAACCCTGTCCTCAGGAGCGGCTCAGGGCTATAACATATCTCCTCTCCTTTTTAGTTCATATATTAACGATCCTCATAAATTAATCCTTCACTGTTCCCATTACCTTTATGCCGATGATTCCTAAATTTACCTATCCTTCGCTCCCTCTGAGTTTGCCAAAATACAAGAAGACCTAAATCAAATCTGTGCCTGGGCAAATGAAAATAAATTAAGGTTAAACGCTGCTAAAACCCAAGCCATTGTCATTGGTTCCAACCCCTTCTCAGATCCAATACCAACATTCCTCTCCTCTACCTAAATAACCAACCCATCACCTTCAACTCTTCAGTTATAAACTTAGGTATTTTCATAGATCAAACCCTCTCCTGGAATCACCATATTTTCCAAATATCCTGACGCTCAATTTCCACCCTGAAACTCTTCTATCACTTCCGCCATCTCCTACCCATGTCCACAAGTAGACACCTAGTATTCGCCATCATCTTCCCCCACCTTGACTACGGCTGCGTAGTGTACGGTGGCCTCTCATCGGAACTTGGAGGCAGATTGAAAAGAATCATGAATGGCTTGGTAAGATTTGTCAATGGAACACCGAGACGTTCTCGTGTATCTCACTACTACGCCGAGTTAGGGTGGCTCTTCCCCTCCTTCAGGAGACAATATTTCCTAGGTACATTCCTTTACCAAATAATCTATAATCATCGTCCTTCCTACGCATTCAATCTCCTTCATTTCAAGTCATCTATCCACTCCCTCTCCACAAGATCTCGTCCCTCTGAACTGTATACCTCTTTCCACAAATCTGCCTCATTTCAACACTCCTTTATTGTCCGCTCCACTACCTTTTGGAATTCCATCCTACTTAAAATCCGCCAGGCACCATCCCTATCCATATTTAAAACCCTCCTATTCTAATTCCTCCTTAAAATTCAATCAGACGCTGGGTAGCCATTTATCATGTAACAAAATTGCATTTTTCTCTATTTATCATTTGCATATAGATATATATTCTTTTTTGAGCATGGAAAATATGTCTAGTCACGTTCTCTAATGTAACTGTAATAAGTTATCACTTAGTTTTTAGTTATGTTTTTTATTGTAGTATGTATTTTGGCCAGATGGAATGTTAATTTTTATGTACAAAATTGTTATTTTTAAGGGGCTTTGTCCCAGAATAAAGTTGATTCTTCTATTCTCTCTCTCTCTCTCTATATATATATATATATATATATATATATATATATATATATATATATATATATATATATATATAGAGCCAATAAAAATATATATATATATATATATATATATATATATATATATATATATATTTTTTTTTTTTTTTTTTTTTTTTTTATTGGCTCTACAGACCTTGTAGATCTTTGGCCGCCTAAAGCAGCCTTCTTCACCTCTGCCTGTCTTAGGCTACTGCTTTTCAGCTTGTGGCATGAAGCTCAGCCGTATCTTTATTTATTCTATCTATCCATCTGGTTTTTGGCCTCCCGCGTGGTCTCTTGCCTACTACTCTGGCATTCATTGACGTGTAGAGGCGTCCTGATGGATTACTACGAGCTACATGCCCTGCCCATCTTATCCTTGCCTTCATGTCATGAGATATTGACTGACATGTTTCTTTCAGCAGTTCTTTATTGTTCCTTCTCCTCCATGTGTCAAGGTTCTGGTCCCATGTAGGTCCTGTTATCGTGCGTAGAACATTTCTTTCGAATCTCTCAATTCTGGCTTCTAATGTGCCGGTTAGAGCCCAGGTTTCACAACCGTACAGCAGAACTAGCATAATCACTGCGTTGTAAATCCTTATTTTGAAATTTCTGGCGATTTTTCTGGATTTGTACCTTTGAAAGACAGAAGAAAGATCTGTTCACACTTGTTATTCGCTGGACTATCTCTGTTAGTTGATCATTCATTGAGGTTATTATGGAGCCGAGGTATTTGAATCTGTCTACTTTTGGGAATGACTTAGAATCCACGCAGATCATGTTATTAGGGTGGATGTTTCGGCATTGTGGGGGACAGCAAAACTTTCTAACATCAAACGCATTCAATCCTTCCAGTCTAAAATCCTACGAACAATAGTCGATGCTCCCTTCTATGTATCTAACAAAACCCTCCATAATTACCTTCATATCCCATTTGTTATGGACCATTTGTTCATATCCCAGAAAAATTTTCCGAATTTCACCAGAAACTCACTCATCATCCAAATCCTGTAGTACAATCCCTATCTAGCTCCAGCCATCCCTACAATCCTCCCCGGAGGTTAAAAGGCAGTGGTCCCGTGACCTTTTGTAAATATGTATATATTGGAGTACAAGACATGTTGCTATAGTGCCCTCCATCAGTTTCCACTGGTTTCAAATAACATTGACGCGGCTGAGGGAGAAGAACTGGGATCTCCTGGAGTCCTGCCTTGGCTTCCACGTAAGGCAAAACGGGAATAAGGCATGTCCCATGGGTGAATATAAATATTGTACATATGTGTGAATGTGATTTATTTACTTAAATTTCATCTAGCTTTTATCTATTATATAATTATGTTTTTTGAACACAGGCATACCAATTTACTTATTTTATTTTATTTTTTATTTATTTTTCTTTATTATTGATATTAATTGTATGTACATATTGTGTGAATGAATCATGTAGCCTTAATATTAATGCCCTTTAATGTGGCAGAATATATTAATATTCAATAAAGAAAGTTTAAAAAAAAAGTAATAAAAAGAAAAGAAAAGAAAAAGTTAAAAGAAAATAATAATTATAATTAAAATCTTTTATGCATTTATCAGGTTTAAAACTTCTCTATCGGGGTATGTAGAAACATTGTGAAATATCGTTAAACTATAAATTTTGGACTATTATTGTAGAAAATAATCTATAAAAAAAAGGAATGTTTCTTTACAAACAAAAAATTACAAATGGTTTTAATTTAATACTGAATATTACCGTTATAGGAAGACAGTATAAACAAATGGAAAATAAAATATAAACCTCCTATAAAGCCTGTACGAGATAGGAACTAATTAATCAAAAGGCCTGAATAGATTCAATAAGCATAGGTCAAGCAGTTAAGCATTTCAAACTAGATCAAACTGTTCCAAATGGAGCTGTTAAGCCGTCCATAGTGGAATTGGCTTGTAACTCCAAGATTTGCGGTTCCAGTTCCAGCTCGCAGCTCTGTTTTGAGATAATAAGCCGAAGTCAATTCTCAACTTCTCCGACCAGAGCTATTTATTATGTTGTGCAGGTTGTAGCCGTTCCAATCGTTTCAGAGTGTGTACTAAGGTCCATGAAAAGGCTCTAGCAGTTCCTCACCATCGATGTGGACAAATAATACTCCTCGAAGGCTCAAACTGCACAGGTCCAGATAGCTTTAGTAAATAAGCTTACACCGAAGTTTTGGAAATATCCAGATTCATCCACTCAATCCATGTACGTCTGTGATAATAGTGCCTCTGCTCAGCCTCCATTGGTCCTTAATATCAACAATGCAGCTGAGTGAGAGGCGTTGGAATCTTCTAGAGTCCTTCCTTTCCATCCACGCGTGGGGAAAAAGGCTTGGCTCCGAGTTCTCCTTAGTTGATACATTTTGTAAATATTGTATAGAAGTATGTGTGTATTTAATTTGTCGATTTGGTTAGTTTAGTTTATGTACATTTAATTTTAGTATTATAATTTTACTGTTTAATTTATTTCTATTTATTGAGTGTGAATGCTACTATATCACTATTGTAATAATATTTTATTGAGAAAAAAAATATATTTTGTCTCAATTAAGGTCATTGAGTATTTAAGATGAATGAAACACAATCATACCATATATACAATAAAAGAAAAACAAGATTATAATAAAATAAAACTTGGAGTAACAGAATAAATCGGTCATGATACAACATTAAATAAAAATAAAACAAATAAATGAAAACACATTCATACTTATTTACAATATATACAGCCGCATCACTGGGATGGGAATCCAGTGGAGACTAAGAGAGGGCACTAAAGCCATCACCAGGACTCCAATGACGTCTTTGCAAAAGATCTCGAGGCCACTGCCGCTTCAATCTTCGAGGAGGATTGTACTGATGACTGGAACTGGATAAGGATTGTGCTAAGGGATTAGGATGATAGGTTAGGTTCTGATGAAAATCGGGATGGAATAACGTCAAGGACATAAGGGATGTTAAGGTCATGATGTAGGATTTTGTTCGTAACATAATAAGAAGCATTGACTATTATACGGAGGACTATAGACTGGAAGGATTGGATGCGTTTGATGTTCGAAAATTTAGTTGTCCCCCACAGTTCAAGTCCGTAGGTCCACATGGGTTTCAGTATGGTCTTGTATATTAATATTTTTTTTTAGTTAAGAGGTTAGATTTTCTGTCAAGTAGTCTGTATAACTGGCAAAGTCTTCGGTTAAGCTCTTGTCTTTTAAGTCTGGTATGTGGGTTCCATGATAGTCTTTTGTCTAAAAGGAATCCAAGACACTGAACTGTGTCTGAGATGGGAAGAGTTAAAAAGGATATGTGGACAGTATCTGCGTCGGAGGGTAAAGGTGACATGCTTGCATTTGGATTCATTGATCTTGATGCGACAATTGTTGCACCATTGCTCTATTAGGGAGATGTGTCTTTGAAGGTTTAGGGATGCTGTTTCAGGGTCGGGGTGGGAAGATAGGATGGCGGTATCGTCAGAAAATGTTGTTAGAAGGGTATTAGGATGGGTTGGAATGTTAGCTGTGAAAAGGATGTAGAGAACTGGTCACAAGGCACTGCCTTGTGTAACACCAGCCTCAACTGGAAAATATTTGGAGGATTCAGAATGCATCTGTTATTGTTTGGCGGAAAAGGTTCCAGTTGACTGGGCCTCTGATGAATGAGGGAGGAGATAATTTGGGGATAGGAGAAGCGGAAAGGGTTAGGTTTAGCGGACTATGCTCTGAGGAAAGGTCATCGAGCCGAGAAATTGAGAAATTTAGCGGCCCTAGAACTTTGTGAATGAAGATGTCAAGAAGGTCAGGATTACGGTTAGGATCTGTTGGCCAGTATGTAGGAGTATCAGGAGATAGGATGTTGCTATTATGGGAATTAAGAGCAGACAGCAATGTTCGCCCGCGGGAATTCGTGTTCCTGGCTCCCCATTGCTAAAGTTTGGCATAAAGGTCTGCACATATAAGGAAGTGGTGTCTTAGGAAATTAAGAAAAGAAACTAAGTTAGGTTTAGTTATTGGTTTTTTAGGTGGAGAGTATGCTGCGACAACTGTAACAGGAAAAAGTGAAGTTTGGATAGTTATTGCTGAGTTTTGTAGGAAATTGTGAATTGGTAAGGGATACAAATGATGGGAGATGGATTGGTGGATGATGAAAGCAGTGCCAGCATGTGCTGTTCCATCAGGGTGGTCAGTTCGATATATCTTGTAGTCAGGTATGTTGAACAGTCGTTTGTTAGTTTTTCGGGTCTCAGTTGTTAGGGCTATGTCAATGTTATTGTCCTGTAGAAAAAAGGTTAGTTCTTTAATGTGATTTCGAACACCATTCGCATTCCAAGGGAGAATGGAAAGGGGTTTTATTGAGGACATTCAAGGAATTCTTGGCGGTGGGATAAGATTAGCTAAGACGTTTATGTAAGGTTATGAGCGGGGTGATGAGCGATTTGATTTCGAAGAGGAATGATGCAATGAGGCTGGTAAGGTCATTGGAATTGTTACTGGGAGGAATGTAGGATATTTGTTGAGGACTGAACTTTTGGGTGTTATTATGTTCGGATGGTGAACCATGAGGTAGTGGCTGAGTTTGCGGCAGGGCCTGAGGTTGAGAATGCTGTTCTAGTTGTCCTAATATTTGATCATAAGAGACTTCTTTGTTTGCAAATCTTGTCGGTTGCCTTGGTGGTTTGTGAGTCCTGGAAGTCTCTGACTAGGTGCTGTCTGTAATCTTGATTTTAAGATTTTATATGTCTGGCATCCTTTATAGTTTGCAGAGTGATCTTTATGGCATAATGCTCATACCGCGGGAGTTTTCTTGGACTTAATGCAATGTTCCGACTTATGTTGCTGTCCGCACTTCACGCATAGCGGTAAGCGGTGGCAATAGCTTTTAGTATGGCCATATGATTGACAATTATGACATTGTACTGTTTCCCGTTTTGCATATGGTTTTTCGACAACTATACTGGTATAGTACAGGCCTCTTAATTTATAGATGTTATCAACCCCAGTGGTGCTCTCTAGGTCTACAAAAAATAATGGTAGGGCTATTTTGTTGTTTTTACCTGGTTGCTCTATGTTATCTTTATATACGTTGACAATTTGGCGGACATTGAAACCCAGTTCTGTCAATTCTTCTTTGATTGCATCTGGTGGAGTTGATAGGTGGAGGCCTCTTATCACTACTCTTAGTGCTCTCTCTTGGAATAACTGATATGTATGGAATTCCGCCTTTGTATCCGTCAAGTATTTTACTATTTTTTTATATGATTTAGGGGAATCTGGCATCAACTTGGTGTCATTTATTCGACTTTGACATGTGTATTTACCATTTTCAAGTAATTTATTTAAATGCTGGCAAAAAAAAACGGAAATTTTTTAATATTTCTTATGAATATTGGAGGTGGTTTTGGCTTTCTGGGGGTTGATGGTATTTACATAGTTTCTCCTGGAGTATTAGATAGTAGTTGGTATGGGTTAACAGTAAAAAATGGTGATTCATATGTTTCAATGTTTGTTTCGGTGGTCATAATTTCTAGGTACCAGGTTATGGTTCATTTGGTCTATCCGGTGTAGATGGTGGTGTTTTTCTGTTAGAACGCCTAGGCTTTTGTTTTACTGGCGAATTGGGGGAGCTATGATTGCCTAAGCTTCTTGATCTTTTGTTCTTACTAGACATTATCTTGTGATAATATCGGATTTCATGTGAACGACTATTGATTTTTTTTTTTTTACGTAGAAATTACGCAGACCGATAGAGGGCGGATTGATATAACCTAGCTTACTTGACAGCCCAACAGGCACTGAGACTACCGAGCCCTAAGTGGGGGGACTGTAGATAAGAATGACCACTCTATCTAATTGTATAAACAAACGGTTACTCACCATGTTTATGGTTCTGTTCAAGAATGTACTATATAATTGTTCAATTTCACTGATTTTTTTTAACATAACTGTTCACAAATTCACTGATAATTAAGATACTTGTGAGAGATGATCTAGCAGGTGGGTTGATCGATACTAGCGCATGCGCAGAACCGATATCACTATTAATAGTGTCCTTGAAAGTGACGGAACATAATATTACTCAATAAAGAACTGTTTTTAAATAAAAAGGTTTTTAAAAAAATGTCAGTGACTGCTTTTCTGAATGGTTAACACAATGAGACATTAACTGGTGATTTCCATATGGATATTTATACATTGATCGATAGATATAAATAACTTCAATGTTCAATCCATTAGTGTAATAAAATTTATTTTCAGATCCTCCAGAATTTGGAACAGTATCTACTGAAGAAAGAGTGAGACGTGGTCATAGCCAAATACTAATTTGTGAGCCAAAAGGTGATATGCCAATGAAAGTTACTTGGAACAAACAAACCTCCATTCAAATGAATCCAAGGTACTTTATTTTTAAGCGATTAAAAGTAATATACCACCACAAACTGATGATTGGAGTAAATGGCAGTGAATTGGTGTGTCACATTTTGAATCAAACCCATGAGTTTATATTTATTTAAATTTAATTTTATAAACGATAGAAAAGTTTTTCGTTCAGAATGGGAGAACACTATGTGTTTCGTGGATGTAATTTTGTACTCGAACGCCGCCTTGCGGTGAGTAGTAAAATCATTTGATAAGAGTTAAGCGGATTAAGCTACGGGCCTCTCTCGCCCCATTTTAGGCCAACTACTTCAGCAGAGAAGACCAGAACACCAAAGACTGGATGAGGGAGCCCTCACAGCCACGTAAGATCATTATTTGCTATCATAACAGGGTGATTTACTTTCATAAATCATAAAAACTATCACATTCCATAAAATACAGTCCACTGCCAAATTATTGTAGGATATTGCCTAAGTTGTATTCATTAAAGTTATTTGACTTTACTATTATTTACGTAGAAATTTGCCTAAACAATCTGGGCCCTCCGGGCTGGATTATATCATATTTTTGCCATATTAACGATGTTTTGTCCTACGTGAAGAGAGAAAATTGCCTGGTAGGTTATGGGAGGTTTTGTAAATATCATTTACTTCACTTATTGATTAGTTTTTTTAATATATATTAAATTGTTTCTTATGCTTTCGTTATATATTTGGGGGGTGCCAGGGTGTAGAAAACTGAATTGTTTTTTTAACGTCATCTATTTCCTGGTTAAAATTGTATTTCGCTTATTTCTTGTTTTTTTTTTTTAATGTATACCTTATATCGCTTCTTATGCTTTCGTTATGTATTTTTGAGGAAGACAAGGTGTTTAAAAGTTGTAAAATCATAGATATGAATCCAGGAATTTTCAGAAAAGAACACATAGTGACTTGCTGGAATTAAGTGACTTCGTTAATCCTTACGTTAAATCTTGCTTGTTTTGGTCTGCTTTGAATTTATTGAATTGTTGAAATTTTCATTCATTATACAGAAAACTGTAAATGCTGTAATTAAATTTTGAATTTTTATTTTTAACTATTTTAAATATGGCGCCGTCTAGGAGTACTGATGGACTTGAAGATATTATTGATAAAAAAGAAAGGCTGTTTCTTAGAATGCAAACCACTTTCGATTTGATTAAGGGTCTACTTGCTAGAATGGAAATTTTTATGGCTAGGGCTTCAGAAATTAAAGAACAACTGGAGGAATGTGAAGCAGTGTTGTACAAAATTTCCGTGCTAAATGAATCGTTAGAGAAGGAACATAATGTTGAGATAAACGCCCTTTCTTTAGCAGCGGAGGAACTGTATTATGAAATAAAACTTCTTGAGATATTAAATAAAGCTGAGCAAGTAATTAAAGCAACCACTTTTTAACCAAGCATATCTGAACCAGCAGCACATCCTAAATTGCCAGAGATACAGATTCCTCAATTTTCTGGAAAATACAAACAATTAACTTTATTTAAATAGTTGTTTGATGCCTTAATTCATAATCGAAATTAAACGGATATAATCAAATTTTCTTATCTCAAGACTCTTTTAGTTCATCCTGCTTCCCAGGCCATTTCTTCTATTGATTTTAACGCAGCATATTACAAATTGGCCTATGACAAATTAGTAAAGCGTTATAGTTATAAACGAATCATTGCGACCTACCATCTAAATAAAATTATACGACTTAAATCATTTTCAGTCGATAATTCTTCCAGCTTTAGAAATTTTCTAGACATATTTGAAGATAATTATAATGCCTTAAAAAATCTTAATTAAACTCAATAACCTTGCTGATTTTGTACTACTATATCTAAATCCAAAATATCACAGCCTAAAGTTCAGCGAATAATATTTTTAACTGACAATAGACCGGAAAATCAGAAATGTAAATGAGAATGCCCAGTCTGTAAATCGAGCCATAAAATTATAAACTGCTCTCAGTTTCTAGATACAGATGTTAATGATCGTTGTTACCTGATAAAGAAGTCTGATTCGTGTACCAGACATCATCGCTTGCCTTAATGTCAAAGTAAAGATTGTTGCCAAGTTTTTGGCAAAAACAGTCACCATACGAAGTTACATAAGGCTGCAAACACTGAGCCCTCCCAGTCTCAATTAACAAACAATTCTCGTGCAGTTTCGTGCCATGCTACCACCAACGCATTGGTACTTCTGGGTACTGCCTTAAGTAGACTTTGTTCAAGTTCAGGTCAGTGGTATTCCTGTAGAACGGTGATAAATCCAGGTTTCTAAATTAATTTAATTACCCCTGATCTAATGAAAAAGTTATGCCTTCATTTCGGGGTTAGTCCTCTTGTAGTGTACAGAGCAGGTAATACCTTCATCTATTCATCTTCAGCTAAGGTTAGAGTAAAGTTATGTTTGATTAGCAACAACAATATATACGAGTTTACAGCCAGAATTTCGTCTGGCATAAGTGGATGTTTACCTTATTTTGCCGTGTCCTAAGAAGTAAAGAATAAATTTGATTCGATTGAAATTGCAGACCCTTAATTCAATACTCCGCACACTGGGACGAGCTAACGCTACGGTTAGACAATGGGAGAAAAAACAAAAGTTAAAATCTGGAAGTTTTATTGCATTATTGATGAAATAATAATTAATTTTATTAATCATCGAAATCCCCTAGCACAACCCCTATCTAGTTCCACTTATGCCTACAATCCTCCTCGAAGGTTGAAGCGTTAGTGGCCCAAAAATATTTTGTAGTATATATCTTGGAGTTCGGGCAATGGCCAGATTCCCCACTCAAGACATGAGTGTACGTGACTAAAGCACTCTAGCTCAAACTCCACTGGCATATATATATATATATATATATATATATATATATATATATATATATATATATATATATATATATATATATATATATATATATATATATGTATGTGTGTGTGTGTGTGTGTGTGTGTGTGTTTGTGTGTGTGTGTGTGTGTTTGTGTGATTCCGAAGAAAGTAGACTTTAGACGATTGCTAAAGCATTAATTTATTACTAGTTGGCCAAACAATGGTTTTCATTTAAATTTTCCGCGTTATGGCGAGTGGTGGCAGATGTAAAAGATAAAAGATAACAATTAAGCTTTGAGAGAGACTCGAAGCCACGAAGCCACTACTTGACCAGCACAGAACCAGCAAGGCATATAGGCTGGCATATAGACGGTAAGCTATTTTTTTTTTTTTTTGTTTTTTTTTGCACTATCAATAACCTACCAATCCCTTAAGATACAGTCCACTGCTTAAAAACTAGAATGTTACCATGCAATTTAGAATTTTGCCTTATTGAAACTTATGAGAGTTATTTTTCCATACTTGTAAAAGTTGCCTAAACAATTACTATGAGAAGGAGTTGGTCTGGACGAGGGGGGGGGGGGGGAATGTGCAGTCAAATAAATGCTAAATTGTTAAAATAGTATTTTATTTTAACTATCTATTATTTATTTAAGCGCACCCCCCTCCCCACCGACCAACTCCTTCTTATATTATTATCTACAGTCTACACTATTAATTTATTATTTATAATCAGAAATATAATAGTAGCAGAGGAAAAACGTGCATATCACAGTAAAAACTTGCCTAAAACATTGGGATATAATACCCTGGGATATAAGTCCCTTTCCACATTTTTCATAATTCATAGTGAAATAATTATTAAATACAAATTTATTTATTACCATATGTTATGAAAGATAACAATGTAATCCTAATCATGAAAATGATTAACACTTCCGTTCGTCGAAGAGTTTTTCTACAGGAAAAGAGTATAGATCTAACTTAGAGCTATGGAAGAACATTTTTCCTTTAATGGATGAACAATATCCCTTTAAACACGTTTTTTGAGGTCCAATATCCTTAGTAATTGCTACTTTATCATTTATTATGTCCTCTAGGCGAATTAGATTGATCAGCTTCAAACAGTTATCCTCATCTTTTTTTCTGTCATATGATGCCCATATGACTTGATGGATCCTCTTTTTATTGAAAAAAGTGCCACAGATTGCCAGTTCCTTCTACGCTGCAAAGCTGATCAGTCTATGACCATTGTCATTGGTCCATTCGTGCATTCTGAAAGACCCAATGGTTGGTCTATATGCCATTTTCTATCCTACTTGTGCATTTAAGTCACCAAGGAGGATTTTCACATCATTTATTTGGAACATTCATCCAGAGATCGTCGTAGAACAAACCCTTGTCCTCACTTGATTCCTCAGGGCCATGTCAGAAAATTATGCTCTAATTGAAGAATTTGCCTCTAATTCTCATAATGCAAATCCTCGGGTCCACGTTCCAAAAGAGTGTTGGGAGTCATGACAACTATAGTATGTCGCCTGATTCTTCTTTTCAATAGTTCCCTTTCCCAACCACCTTTTATCCTGAATTTCTGCAATATCAATCTAGTAATCATTAAGCTGTGAGAGGATTATTCCTAGTTAAATCTAATTAATTTTGAACTAAGCTTAATCAGTGACGAAAAATTTAGTTCAATAATAATAAAAAGGAGTATAAGCGTTCTGTTTTTTTATAATTTTGACCTGTGGGAAAATTTGTGGTTGAAAAATAAAATATAATCAAAAGTGGTCAAGAATATTAACTAATCAAAAATTACACTGTCGAGGCAAAAAAAAAACCTTGTTGCTGTTGTAATATTCCCTTGTACATTAATGTAGTTTAATTTCATTAAATTTTGAAAAATTCATCGTAATACAATGTGACTCAATAATTATTGTTCTACAAATTATAAAAACATGAAAAAGTTAGTTAAACTTGAATTTTATCAACCACATTGTCCTTACCTGTGCACTATTTTAATATTTTAAATGGTTCATAAAACTAGATAAAGTATAGTATGTTTTATTAGGTTTGAAGTCAGAGAGAGACAAGTGAGGGGAGGAATTATATCAGAACTGATCATAGAAAATAGTATTAAATCTGACAGTGGTCAGTACACTTGTATTGCTTCGAATCCTTATGGAACTGCTCAAAGGACATTTTTGCTCCAAGTTGAAGGTATTATAAAATATGTTTTTTAAAATAACTGTTCATTAGAAAAACTAGACTTATTGGAAAATACTTTTCCTTACTATATAGGTTGCCCCGTAAGTGGAGGGAAACAATTATAAGCTTGATAGTGGACATCAAGATCCACTAGCGGATCCAGGATTTAAATTTTGGGGGGACTTCAGCCCGAAAGCTTTTTTTTTCATAAAAATAACGATAATTACTTTGGAAAAAAAGAAATGAACTAAGTACCTATATGAAGTAGTGTTTAAGTGATTCCTAAAGCCCTTTTAAATGTAATTACACGAACTATAATACTTTGAGAGATAATTTTTTTATATTTTTTTCTGTAAAACATGGTTATATTTACCGATTTTTTGGGGGGAGGGGGCTTCAGCCCGAAAACACCTCCCCGGGTAGATCCGCCTGTGTCAAGA
Source organism: Nezara viridula (assembly GCA_928085145.1). Classification (NCBI taxonomy): domain Eukaryota; kingdom Metazoa; phylum Arthropoda; class Insecta; order Hemiptera; family Pentatomidae; genus Nezara; species Nezara viridula. The sequence goes on from OV725078.1 coordinate 201,831,544, forward strand.
TCTAAAAAAAATGTATATGAACAATTGCCAGATTTCCAGCAGAAAAGTAGAAAATTTAAGATTTGTATTTTTTAAAGCGGGTCACATTTTTTGTTGGATAGGAAGCGATAACTAAAAAAATATTTTAAAATCTAGATTAAAGTAATTAACAATTGATTAACTGTAAACAAGATAACATCTTCTTCAAATGAAAGTAGTATTTGTCATTAATGAAACTATTCAAAGAATATTATTGAGCGGCTATAAGAAATCTTAAATTATTAGCTTAAGCAAACTGATCAGCAGATGCGAAAGTTTGTGTTTCTGTTAACGATACAATACGAGGAGACCTGGGAGTGTTTAGCTTTGGGGAAAGCAATTGAAAAGAGGCAGTTGGGATGGTATGGTCATCTATGCTGAGTGGATGAGGATCGTGATCCTATACCGGACGCCGTCCTCGAGGAAGACCTAGATTGTTATGGACGGACTAAATCTCGAGGATTGGTGAAAAGGGAAGTCTATCAACTGAATGAAAACGATGGCTCGGGATCGGGAGGGTTGCCAGTCCACGGTGAGGGCCACTAAGGAGGATGATAAGGAAGAAGGAGAAGGGACAGTTATATCTTACTTTATTCCATGTTTCAGAGATATTTTTATTTACATTTAGTTTTATTCATCTTTTTTCTCATTCATAAGAAGTTTTGTTTCTTTTATTTTGTATTAAGTTTTATTTTATTCAGAAAAGTGCAAAGTTGATTTCATTTTTATTTATTTATTTAGGCATAAATATATAAAAATAAATGTTTAATCCAAGTATCGTTACATTTCACTATTTATTATAATTTGTTTCAATCAAATTGTCGTTAAGCTTCCTTCAAAGTTTAACTTAAACCAAGAGGGAACTTAACAGGTACTTGCGTCAAAAAAAATAAATGAAAACATACTCAAATATTTAAAGTCTATATGTGTAATATGACTGGGAGTAAGCGCTGAGAGAGATGATGGGCATTGCCTCCTTTAAATGGTAATCTTGATTGATGGAGTATCTTTGACAAATCAATTTCAGACCAATAATATTTACTTAACAGCATTTTATTTTTCTCAAGTATCATATTGTCATTTTAGTTAGGAAAGTAGCGATAAATTCTAACCAATATCAATTATTTAATTAACAAGACTAATTGTCTAAGATACAAAGTCTTGCAAATTTTTTGCAGATATAAAACATTTTCCAATTACTCCATGCAAATATTTTATAAAGTTTTGTAACTTTTTTCAAAATTAAAAATGATTTTTTCAGATGCACCTGGAAAACCTTTTGAAGTACGAGTAATTGAAATAACTAGCCGAAGTCTAAAAGCAACATGGCGCTTACCAAGGGATGAAAAAAAATTAATTCACTATACAGTACAATATAAAAAGGAGTCAGGTATTTTTTTATTATTTACAGTTAACTCAGACAGCAAAGTTAATGTTAGCGTTAATAATTAAAGGATAAGCTTTTATCAGTTTAAAGGTGACACAAAGGTTGAGTACAAAAGCTAATGATGGAATGGCCAACTACACATCTACGGGAAGAACAGTTTGACTACCGATGCTTACCATATAAGCTTTTTCAATTAAAGGAATTGAATCAACATCATCTTCCAATTTCACCTACATCACTCAACAAGATTTTTTTTTTTTTACAACTGTGAAATTTATGGCAACATAATGATTTGTTCATAAGATCAGCAATTCGCTCTTGAGTCTCAACATTTTTTTTAATTCAACATGTCCCCAAATTAAAATAAATACTGAATAATTGAAGTACAGAGTAGGATCTGATTTTCATCTTACTAAACCTAAGCTCAAAAATATTGAATTGATATTGTCATACCATACTTAAGGATTCTGTCTCAAGCCATAACGGGCTTTAACAAGTTTACACACTTTTACACTTTGATGATTATTGGGAACACTCTCACAATCGGAAATATATAACTCAATTCCTAGTGGTAATTTCATGTAAACAAGCTCCATTAGAAAACTTTTAATAGATGCTGATTTGGTATAAAGCTGCAGTAGACGTAGATCTTTTTCAGCTGCGAAAGAGAGAGTACTTCTCTATGATTAGCCAACACACACGTTTTTTACCGATTTGTCCCTCAACAACTTCTTCTTGAGTCGATAACTTCACTATCAGGAGGAAGATAAACTATTTCCCAAGTCTTATGTTGGATCAAATATTCAAGTTACTTTTTAATTGATCTTGGACAGTCTTGATCGATGTAGGCTTTTTCAAAAGAGTTAGGTACTTCTTCCTCAGTGGAAAGAGGCATTCAACTAAAAAAATAAATCAAGAATTTGGGAATGTATTAAGACCTTGTAAGAGAGCTCAATTTAGGTCCCTTCAAATCTTGTTCTTCAACATCATTGTCCATCAGCTCATTCTTCACTGCTAGACGGCCTTCTAAGACCTTCTGTTATTTATTTCCACCATTTTCTTCAGGCTCTTCACAGTCAACGATGTGTCTTACTTTAAAAATCATTATCACGGACGGGAAGGCTTACTTGAACTTGTACATTCTTATTTTCATGGAGAAACTTTTGCTAATCTATATTGACACTTTCACCAATGTTTAATCGAACAAAATAAAACGCCATCAAATTTGTTGAGGGGAAGGGGCATATTTTGACGGTGTTTTGAATTTTTGAGGAGCCACATTTCTACGGGGTTATGAATTTTCGGATTGAAAAGCTTTAAACCAGTGGGCAAGAGAAAAGAATAGTACAGATCAATGGAAGTGTAATTGTATAAGACCTATGATTTTTAAAATTTTACCTTAGCTTACACTGTTTTTAAGAAGAAAAGGGAAATAAAATATTTTAGAAGGAGTGGGAGGACCAGAAGGAGTGGCGCCATCCACCTTGGGGGACCTTGGGGGAACCCTGTCACCAGCCGCCTTCAAATTCTTCTATCAATTCTTCCAGTGCTTTATCCCTTTTATACTAAACCTTTCTAAATGTTTTTTGAGCTGATACCACGAGCGGATCTACAGGGGGGGGGGGGCTTTAGGGCTGAAGCCCTCCCCCCCCCAAAATGGTAAAACATAACCATGTTTTATGGAAAAAAAATTTAAAAATACCTCTTAAAGTATTATTGTTCGGTTAATTACATTTAAAAAGACTTAAGGAATCACTTAAACACCATTTCATATAGGTAGTTAGTTTCTTTCTGTTTTTCCAAAGTAATTATCGTAATTTTTATGAAAAAAAAGCTTGCGGACTGAAGCCCCATCCCCAAAATTAAATCCTGGATCCGCTAGTGGCTGATACAATATTCTTGATGCCTCATTTTTCATAAGTTGTTGTCAACATATCTATAATTGCCTTGACAGTCGGTTTATCTTTGATCCTTGTCAGAATACTGTTAGCCATTTCTTCAAATATAATATTCCTAGTCTTTACATCTTGTTTTCAGAAAATTTTTTATTGCATCCTATAGTGTAGAATGAAATGAAATGAAAAAATATTTTATTATTCTGGGACTGTTGTTCCTTTAGAACAAATTATAAATACAGATTGTATGTCTGTGTGGTTACAATAAGATTATATATTTACAATAAGAGTGGACTAAAAATAAAAATACTGAAGAAGAGAAAGAAAAGAACAAGGAAATTGTATATATATATATATATATATATATATATATATATATATATATATATATATATATATATATATATATATATATATATATGAAACTAAAATATCCTAAATAAATTTAGGTAGTCTCTGGGGGTGATTAGATATTTCTCTTAAGTATATTTCGCAATCAGTCGGATTGAGAAAGGAGTAGGTGTTGAAAGAGGAGAGGTTTGAAAGATAAAACTGATTGAGCTTGTCTAATATCAGCAGGGATGGAATTCCAGAGGGAGGCGGCTTGTATTGCAAAAGATTTGTCAAACGCAGCAGTTCGGTGAGGAGGAGAATAAAGATCGGAAGTACGAGATCTAATGGGACGGGATTGGATTGAGTATTTGAATTGTAAGGTGTGAACAATGTAGGGAGGTCGATGAGTTCTAATGATCTGGTACAGAAAGGTGGCTAGGAAGTACTGACGGCGATAGGAAGGGTAGAGCCACCTCAACTCAGTGTAATAATAATAATAAATAATAATAATAATAATAATACTTTATTGATTCTGGGACGAGTCCCTTTATAATAATACATAAGGACAGTAATGTGGGCTAAGGAGCCTCAGAGATAAATAAAAAGAAATGTTTAGTAATGAAACATTCATATTAAAAAATTATAAGTTACTTTCTAACTTAAATCAGTTAATAATAAAAAAATGAAAATAAAGTAAAAATAATGAAGAACAATATAATAATTTATTTACATATTTACAGTGGTATCTATTTAAAATTTTATGGGGACTGGATGGATAAGAAATGATTGAAGGATTTAAATGTCGGAAGCGTATTGGATTCACGTTGGATTATGTGTTTACGTGTGGGTGTTACATATCCAATACCTAAATATGTCAGTTTTGCAATGTAACTGCAATGATTTAAAATTTCATTAAAATGATTTAAAGGTTTTAATACATGACACAGATCCTTTTTGCCTTGCCCTTCAGGAGATCCATCTCACAATAACAGACAAGTTTACATTAAAAAATTTCGATACATACAGAAAGGATAGCCCCAACTAAAGCCACGGTCATCACGGCGTTTTGAGCCATTAAGCTATTCACAAATCCGTATATTCTGAACAAATTACAATAAACTCAAATCTTCAAACTGTTGCAATAAAAGTCGACCGAGGTTTCAACTTTTCAATTGGCAATATATATTTGCCGCAGAATCGTAAAACAGACTCAGAGCATCTCTTAGATATCTACAATCAATTGCACCGTTCTGTACTTTTTTTTTTGGAGACCTAAACGGCCTTAATCCCTTATGTGGGTCCCAAGACATTAACGCCAGGGGTAAAATAAGAGAAAATTTTATAAACATTTCCCCAAGACAAACCCCCTTCTATTTAACACGGGAAAACCTATCCTTCTCAGTTTGAGCTATGGCTCTTTCTCGACAATCGATTTGACTCTATATACTAATTCAATATATTGTATTGTATACTGGACAGTTTTACCTGATTTTTACGGTAGTGATAATTTTCCGCTACTTGTCAAATTTACAAATGTAAATACCATACTTATAAAACCGAGATGGGCGCTAAACCGAGCTGATTGGGCTCTCTTTTCTTCCTTAGCCCTAGTGCTGCCCAAAATCGGTCTTGGTCACTTTGCAAGATCAAGACTATGGCCACCTAAGTGTTTGCAAGACCAAGACCAGGACTGGTTATAAAAATTGATGTTATAAATAAAAATTAAGGCAAAATAGTTACTCGATAATCTTAGTTAGTATTTGATAAAATTGGTATTACCAATACACTTTTGCATTTAACTCCTATAATTTTTCATTCGGGCTTAGTTAGATTTCTCCTATCTAAAAAGTACAGTAATATCTCTATAGTAATAAGCTAATAAGTAACAGCAAGACTGTTGCGAGATTCTTGCGCAAGGCCAAGTCCATGACCAAGACTGAGTTTGCAATGCCAAGACTCCTCTCGGTCTCGCATTTGGGCAACACTACTGAGCCCCACCACCGAAAATCGCACCATCCGTGATGGAGATTGACAAGGGGTGCATACAATTACGAATACGATAATAGAAGCTGTCAAGACATCGATACTATAACCTCAGGAGTACCAAAACGACCGTTAGTTCCTTGGTTTGACAATGCCTGTAAAAAATTCATAAAAGATCGTCGTAAATCCTATAGAATTTTTCGGAAATCTATGGCAGTTGAAAACATGATAGAATATAAAAAACAACGGGCTATAAGCAGAAGATTATTTAATCAAAGTAAGGCCGAATCCTGGAAAAGATATATGAGCTCCATAAATGCATCTACAACGTTAGCTGATATATGGCATCATGTACATAAACTTACCAAAAATCACTCTTCATCCCGGTGCACTATTTTAATCGATGGCCGGTTGTCCGATAATCCCTCACTCATCTCAAACACATTTGCCGACTTCTTTTATGAAATTTATAACTCAGATAGAAATTATATCGATCCTCATCAAACAACCCTTGACAATATAGAAATTCACGACGGTCACCATTATAACCTTCCTTTTTCAATGTGTGAATTCCAAGATGTTTTAAGTAAAGTTAAAGTAACAGCACCTCCTCCTGACAATATTCATTACGACATGGTTAAAAACCTTCCTATTGACACACATAAATAGATCATTGGATATTAGAATCATGTCTGGACAACCAGACTTTTACCGAGTACGGGCGAGTGTCATAATCCCGATTCTGAAAAACGGTCAAGACAAACGGTTTCCAAACAGTTATCGTCCCATTTTCCTTACAATCTGTCTCAGTAAAGTCATGGAACGAATACTAAATGTGGATTAAAGAAACAATGTGGACTATAGAAAGCAATAATATGTTTCAGTTATTTCAGTTCGGATTCCGCAAATGACGATGCACAATTGATCATCTGGTTACGTTGGAGGCAGAGGCACAGTATGCCTTTGTCAACTCTCAGCAGTTGATTGCGATATTCTTTGACATGAGAAAGGCATTTGAGAGCATTAAACACACAACAATCTTGAATAAACTATTATCCGTCGGCATCAGAGGACAAATGTTTCGCTATGTGAGCCAGTTCCTCTCAAATAGCCACTTTACAATTAGAATAATGTCCGAAATATCTGAAGATCGTGAACAGATCAGCGGTGTACCCCAGGGTTGTGTCCTTAGCCCAACTCTTTTCTGCTTGGCTATAAACGACTTGGGATTCAACTTGCCAAGAGACGTCAAGCCACTATTATTTAAGGATGATTTAGAAATTATCTGTCGTTCTAAAAATATTCACATTATACAATGTAAATTACAGGACGCCACTAACAGAATAAACAACTGATCTCTTTCCACAGATCTCCAGTTCTCTACCGAAAAAAGAAAATGTTTTCATTTGAGCAGAAAGAGAAACACTCTCCCCTCTCCTGAGGTCTTCCTAGTCAATTCCTTGTTACCTTCCACGAACAAACATAAATTTTATGAATGACATTTGATGGAAACTAACATGGAAATCACACATTATGACACTTAGAAAAAATGCAGCAAAAAAAAACTAAACATACTAAAATTTCTGAGGGGGTACCTCATGGTGCCCTGACAGATCCACACTACTAAAACTATATATACGTATTGGTGTGTTCAAAACTCGATCACGGATGTTTTGTCCACGGTTCAGCCCGTTACGGGTCCTAAGTAAACTGGATGCATCATACCGGCATTCGGATTGCAACTGCCGCGTTTAGAACCAGCCCGTTCTCAGTTTGTGCTTGAGGCAGTAGTACCTCATCTTTTATTTAGAAGAAGGAAACTAGCAGTCAATTACATTTCCACATTACTTCCCCAAACTGAACACCCTACACACAGATATATTTTTAAAACAAAAATTTCAATGGATTTTGAAAATAACACGAACTCCACCCTTCCTATATCAGAAAGATTTAATTTAATGTTACGGTCTTTAATTTAGATAAAATCGTTTCCGCAAAAAACTTGCTGGATGCTCAGTGGAGACGACAGGGTTCGAAAAAAAATAAATAGAAAAAAATTATCAAGGGTCAATTAAATTAAGAGTCTAACGAGCGCCACGCTATTTAATTGTTTGAATTTGGAAAATAGCGAAAACCATAAATAAAAAAACAAATATATAAATTTAATTGAAAAATAAAAAGATTAGGACGCGGAGTGAGCTACGAACTCGGTACCTTTGGGTTTTAAAACATATGTTAATTAACCTTCCTACTTGGTTAACCTATCGAACCTTCTTAATTGGTTAGTTATGACTTTCCCTAATCCCTCGAATAGGGTTTTACAATGCCTTATTAAACTTTAAAAAAACAATATAATAAATAAATATATATATATATATATATATATATATACAATATAAATAAAACATGAAAACAAATAGAAGAAAAATAAGAAAATAAAACTGGCTATTATTAATACTAATGATGGATTTACTTATTTCTATTAATTTAAATAACTGTTAAAGGAAATGAAAATTATGAACAAGAAATTAGATTTATAAGAAAACAAAGAAAGTTAAATCAACTTTAATTATCAAAGAAAAGATTATAAAATTATTATAGGACTAAACATTAACTTACAACTATATAATATACCAATTACAAACATTTGGAAATAAAAATAGATAGAAAAAAAAACTTATATGTACATATTTACAATATCCCACTGGTTGAACTCTGTCCAATTGACACATTGGGTTATCTGAAGAAGCGGAAACTTATTCGAACTAGCGTCTTCAATGTCTCCACAATTTATCTCCTCAAGTTGTGAAAAAGTTCATTCACCAACTTGTAAGATCAAGCGGCAATCGTCGCTTATAATCACAGCTCCAGGGATAGTAAATAAAATCCGGTGTACACCGTAAAGAGGTTCCGCCATCTTCCTCTTGACTCTCTTTTGTTTTTTTCTCCCAATCAGCTGTTTTCTGTTATACTGACTTAAAAATAATATCTACAATTAATACTTAAAACCAGAATTATTATAAACAATTGCTTATTATTAAAACTAATACTAAATACTTAATTAACTAATACTTAATTATATATTTAACCCTCTTCGAGTTAATAAAAAAACATATTATTATTTATAAAAACTAAAAATTATTTTACGAACTATTTTTTTTTTTGCATGTCATTTTTCGTCACACGTTCCTCAAAGAAATGCCCTTGATAAACCGAGAAATGCATAACCCGCCATGGATAAACACACCGCCAAAAACTACCCTAAACCTAACCAAATTACCTAAAAACCAAACTTTACCTACTGAATACAAGACCAAATTTTCACATTTCGTTCAAAAATTACAGGAACTTTTTTTAATGTTAACTGATCCGACGAATCTACAGCTTCTTCTTTTGTTACTCATAATTCCACCCAGGAAATAAAATTTCACAGAGTATGTAGTGTATACATAGCTGAACTCCATGCAATAGCCTCTGCCCTCCACTTCTCCATGCCAATAAGCTCCAAAACCATTGTAATAATAAGGGATTCATTAAGTTCTCTAAAGGGTATGAATAGAATGTATCCAAAGTCCCCGACTATCCAAAAAATCCAAACATATCTAAACACGCTCGAAACATTGGGAAAAGTAGTATATCTTGTCTGGGTGCCGAGTCACATGGAATCATTGGCAATGAGCTTGCAGATGTAGCGGCCAAGCAAGCGCTTACCCTTCCAGGAGTGGCCCTGCCATTGTAACTCCACAATATATAAGTTTTCCCCTCAAGAAAGAAATAGTTTGTAGCTGGCAATCTATTTGAAGTGAGAGCCCGACAAGCAAACTGAATGAATGAATGAATGAGTGAATGTATGAATGAATGAGTGAATGAATTAATGAATGAAAATAGCCTTTATTTATGCATAAATATTACAAATTCTATGAAAACATACAATTACAGAAGCAAACAAAACAAAATAAAACATTTTTTTTAAATTATTATAATGTTTACAAAACTGTTTACTATCTTGCATAGGCCTTCCCTTAGGAGTAATAGTCTTTAACACTTCCCTGGGTGACTAGGCCTACTGGGAAGCGGGATTTCTGACCTTTAACCATTTTTCTTTCCACACATCTCTGTCCCTAGCTGCTCTCCACCAGAGAGGTCCTGCCAAAAGCCTAAATGGATCTCTCCATCTCTTCATTTGTCGGTCTCTTATCCTTTTCCAGTCATATGGAGTCCATTCGGTGACTATTTTTGACCATCTATTGTTATTGCATCGCAGGAGATGTCCAGCCCATTTCCATTTGCCTTTTCTTATTTGTGAGAGTGTGTCTTTGAGAACTGTTTCTTCTTTTATCTTCTTGCTTCTGATTTTATCTATTTTCTTTACTTTCATAATGCTTCTTTCGATGCTGTTTTGCCACACCATGATCTTCCTCTCTTGGGCTTTTGTCAATGACCATGTTTGAGAGCCATAGGTCACCACTGGCATAATACATCTATCGAAAACTAGCCTTTTTAGGTCGATACTTATGTTTCCTTTTGTTATATACTTCAGAGCCCAGAACTTGTTCCAACCAAATGCTATTTTTCTCTGGACTTCTTTTGTAACTTTTTCTGAAAAGGAAACTAACTGTCCCAAGTAAACATATTCCTCTACGTATTCCAGGGTGAAGTTGTTCATTTTTATTTCTTCCTTTGATCTATTGGTCATTAGTTTCGTCTTATTGTGGTTTGGGTATAAACCAATTTCTTCACAGGCCCCTAGAAGGTGTTTTAGCATTTCTCGTAATTGTCGGGAATTGTTGGCAAAAAGTACAATGCCATCTGCAAAACGAAAGCTGCTCAAAAATCGACCATTCACCTTTATGCCTGTATTTTCAAACCCAAGAGACCAAAAACTGATCTCCAACACCAGAATAAACAACAACGGAGATAACGTATCCCCCTGCCTAACACCCTTCTCGACACGAAAGATTTGACCTCTCTTTTCTTTCATTAGATATGCTGTCATATCTGTATATAGCTCTGCGATAATTCTCACGTATTCCTCTTCGATTCTTATTATTCTTATAGCTTTAAGAACAACCGTATGTAGAACACTATCGAAGGTTTTTTTAAAATCGAGAAAACAGAAATACAGAGAGAAGTTATTTTCTTTAGCTTTCTCTATCATCTGGTTTACTGTATGAATGTGGTCCACAGTTGAAAAACCTTTTCTAAAACCTGCTTGCTCTTCCTCTATACATTCCATTGGTGAGCCGTTGTTTAATGACACTGGTAAAAAGCTTTGCCATGGTAGAAAAAAGGGAAATCGGTCGATAGTTTTCCATATCCTGTTTATTGCCTCTTTTGGGTAGTAGAATTATTTTTGCTGTTTTCCACTGTCCTGGAATTTCTTCCTTTTCAACAATTAAGTTAAATAGTTCTGTAAGTTCCCTAATGAGAACTTCATCTAATGTTTTTAAAATTTCTTTCGTAATATCATCCAGCCCATGACTTTTTTCACGTTTCAAGTTTTTTACAATGACAGCCAATTCCTGTTCCATTATTGGTGGAATTTCTTCTTGAACTTCATCTGCATCTCTATTTATTTCCACTCTGTTCTGATTACATTTATAAAGATCTCTGAAGTATTCCGTTGCCACCCTTCTTATATTTTTTTTATCAGTTATAACTTCTTTCTTCCTGTTTTCAAGAGCAACCATCCATTGCCTACCTTTGGACAGTTCTATTTGAATTTTTCTTGTGGCGTTATTGTTTAGAAGAATTTTAGTGACCATATCATTTTTATGATTTTCCCAGATCTTCCTTTATTCTTTTCCTGATTTCATTGTTCAGAACCGTGAGTAGTTTTATTTCCTTTTCAGTGATGTCTTCTCGTTCTTTTATCTTTTTACGAACTCTTAAAAGTTCTTTCGTACTTTCTGATAATTTACTTGGTTTACTCATACTGAACCCAGGGCTCTGTGCCCTTGTGTCTTCAATGGCTTTGGCTATAATACTACACTTTTCCTGAACTGAACTAAGTACTTTTTCTTCTCTACTTTCATAAATATGCTGCAGATTTCTTGTGAGTTCAGCTCGAAATTTTACTATTTGGGTTTGGCCGTGAAGAGGTAAGTGCTTCTTCTTTGCCCTAAATGGTCTTCTTCTTTTATACTTTTCGATATGTAACTTTGCTCTTAACATCCTGTGGTCTGTGTTGAAATTTAGCCTGTGTATGACCTCCACAGTTTCGACTAAACTAATTTGATTTGCAACCCGGTTACAGGTCTTCGCCTTCTCCAATCGTCACGGTCTTGTGCCTACTCCATCTAGTTCCTAACTCCCAATATGGCTCGGGCGTCTCCCGGCACACCATCTGACCATCTCAGCTTTGGTCTCCCTCTTCTCCTTGTTCGATGGATTGGTTGTGCAAGACATTTCTCCATCTACCATCCTAGCAACATGCATACCTTAAGTGCCTCAAATTCATTGGTTTCACAATATAAACTTCCCTGAAAGCATTGTACAGGTCCTGATTTGTCTCCTCTTCAGCTTTCACTCCACCAAAACCATAGCGGAGAACTTTTCTTTTCAAAAATAAGGAGTTCCTTTCCAGTGGCCTTCGAGGTTGTTCAGCACTCCAATCCTTAAAGAAGTACGGGACACACCAATGTCTTATAGAGGTGGAACTTGGTCTGTCTGGAAAGTATCCGCCTGCTTAGCTGCTTGCTTAACCCAAAATAGCATTTGTTGGCTGCTGTTATCCTTCTTCTCATCTCTATATCAGGATTATTATCTTGAGTTACTATAGATCCCAGATAAGTAAACTCCGAGACCTTCTCCAATTTATGAAGCCCAATGGTGACTGTGTTGAGACAGTTCTCATCTGGCATGGGAATTTCATCTACTAAAATATATTTTGTTTTTGACTCATTAACTTCCAGTCCAAGTCTGCTGGCAGGACCAGTCATTTCCAGAAAAGAATCAGTCACGGCCTACAGAGAGCGTCCCACAATGTCGAAATCATCAGGGTAGGTTATACAAGACTGGTAAATATATTTTCTTGTCGTTCGCGTAAACCAGCATCTCTTACGGTCTACTCAAGTGCTAGGTTCAACAGCATACAGGCTAGCGCATCCCCTTTTCGGACTCCTTTACTTGCACGAAATTCTTTGGATCTGTCACCTGCTACGTTTTGGGGTGTTGAATTTTATTCGGGATGCCACTGGATAATTATTTATGATAATTACCGAGAAATGTTTAGTAAAAATTAATAATAAAAGATTAGTTAACAACTTTGGTTCATTAACATATTCGGTCCATGATTAATTAATTGGATTTCTTTTCTCAAAGGCTGGTTTGTGTATTAAGCTGCTGCTTTACACAGTAGCTGCTTTTTTAAAATCTAGCTTTGAAGAGGATCCCATCGTTGACTAATAAAAAGAAAATACCGGGATCGAAACGTCAATAAACAGAAGAAATGAACATTCAATAGTTTATTGAATTATTAATAAGAGACCTTATTCCCAATTAAATAGTTAAGTTTAAAAAAAAAATATATATATATATATCTCAGAAGGCTTGGTTTCTTAATACTCATATTTCGCCATTTAATTCTGCATTTTCAATTATGAGCTTATTACAGTTATCCAACAGTTTACGTGCCGCCGCAAGAACCGTCAAACTAACAATAGCGAATAAAATAATAACAGTTTGACTTGATTAAAGCATATCAACCAGTCCAAACATTTAAATATGCACAATTATAACAAAGCAGATATAAATACAATAGGTTAGGATAAAATATAATGAATACAAATATAATAGGTTAGGATAAAATATAATGAATACAAATATAATATCTCTCTCTCTCTCTCTCTCTCTCTCTCTCTCTCTCTCTCTCTCTCTCTCTCTCTCCTCTCTCTCTCTCTCTCTCTCTCTCTCTCTCTCTCTCTCTCTCTCTCTCTCTCTCTCTCTCTCTCTCTCTCCTCTCTCTCTCTCTCTCTCTCTCTCTCTCTCTCTCTCTCTCTCTCTCTCTCTCTCTCTCTCTCTCTCTCTCTCTCTCTCTCTCTCTCTCTCTCTCTCTCTCTCTCTCTCTCTCTCTCCTCTCTCTCTCTCTCTCTCTCTCTCTCTCTCTCTCTCTCTCTCACACACACAAATACTCTCTCTCTTTTTCCCATTATCATATTTAATTAAAATATTTTATTTATTTTTAGGTATGATGACAGATGAATGGGAAGTTATTAATGTAGGCCATGATAATTATGTAACAATAAATAATTTAGATCCAGCAAGTGTTTATTCAATTAAGGTAAAAGCAGAAAATCAACTTGGAGCAGGAGAACCTAGTGACGTTATACAAGTATGTTTTTTACACTAAGTTTTTAATCTTCCACATTATTATTTTAGTTCACAAACAGAATCCAAAAGCCTCTAGAAATCCTTCAACAAATAGTTAACATCCATCACCCTTCCTATATTTTATTTCCTCACCAATTTAAGTCCTTATTCTGCTTCTAACCCACATGATCTTGATCTTGAAAATAAAAAAAATGAAAAAATAATTTTATTCTGGAACTACTGTCCCCTGAGAATAATAACAGAGTTACAAATATATGTGTCTGGCATAATCAATATACTAACTAATTTACTGCTAATTGTTATTTCAAGTAATTTTACATCTTAAGGGAAGTTTGAATGTGGAGTAGGTGTTGGAACAGGAGTTGTTTGAAGGAATTTGTGGATGGACGCAAGGAGGTAGGAAGTGAGTTCCATAACGAATATGACGAAGGATTTGCTTTTTCACATTTTTTAAGTCCCCTACTAAAACTGAAAGAAACTTATTTACTAAGAACGGGGATATTTTTTGAAGATTTTGATCATCTGATTTCTATTATTAAGAACGATGGGCTAATTGGGATCGCACCATACGTATTTTTGGCTTCGAATTTAAGACTACCCCGAGGTCGTTTTCGTTTAAACTTTGGGCTATTTAAATCTATGGGGTACCCCATAGAAATATAAAATAAAACGTAATAAAAGAAAGTAATTAATAAAAAGAAAAAGAAAAAAAAAATTGATAAAATGAAATAAAATAAATATATCCTTACATTTTATTTAAAAAAATATATATATCCTTTAAGTAAATAACAAATACTAAGAGAAAATTTATAAGAAAAATAAATTAATAAATGTATTTAATCTTATCTGAGAGCGACTATAGAGGGACGTCTTTATCTTCCAATGATAACACTGAAATGAAACGAAATGAAAAAATAATTTTATTCTGGGACTACTGTCCCCTAAAAATAATAACAGAGTTACAAATATATGTGTCTGACATAATCAATATACAAACTAATTTACTGCTAATTGTTATTTCAAGTAATTTTGCATCTTAGGGGAAGTTTGAATGTGGAGTAGGTGTTGGAACTGGAGTTGTTTGAAGGAATTTGTGGAAGAGAATTGACGCATGGAAGTAGGAAGTGAGTTCCATAACGAATATGACGAATGATTTGCTGAAGAAGGAAGTTTTATGGGAGGGAATATATAAGTCTCTAGATTGAGACCTAGTATTGGGGGAGTGGATAGAGGAGCATAGAGTAAGGAGTTCCAGGATTTAGGGAGGTTTTTTGGTTCTGAAGACTTGGAAAAGAAAACACCAATGAGGAATTGTCGTCGGGAAGTAGGATAAAGCCACTTCAACTCGGTATTACCAGAGTAAAACATGTGAACGCCTGGGGATCCTGAAAATGAATCTTATCAAACAATTCACGAGTCTCTTTAGTCTCATTTCCAGCCTGTCAGATAGCCCTCCATGCACCAAACAACCGTAGTCGAAGTGGGGGAAAACAAGGGAGGCTATAAGGAGTTGTCTGGTATTTAGAGGAATACAATCACGGAATCTTAGGAGTTGTTTAAGGGCAGTTATGGATTTTCGGGTAATCTGGGAGATATGGTTATTACAGGAGAGGCTCTGGTCAAAGGTTACTGCTAGGTTTTTGACTGTAGGGAAAAAATGGATAGGACGGTTATTGAGGTTAAGTAGAGGAAAGTAAGGAAGGGAGCTAATGAGATGTCTGGACCCGATGATAATAGCCTTGGTTTTATCTGCATTCAGCTTTAATACATTTATTTCTGCCCATCTGTTGATGCAGTCGATGTCATCTTGTAGCCTTCGGGCAGCCTCAGGCATCTGAGAAGGTTGGAATGATTGGTATATTTGAAAATCATCGGCATATAGGTGGTAACTGGAATGTTGAATGGCGTTAGGAAATACACTAATATAGATAGAGAAAAGGGTCGGGGAGATTGAGGAGCAGTGAGGAACACCTCGGGTTAATTGAGGGGGTGATGATTGCAGGTTTGTTCGGAATTGTAACTGTCTGAGATCGATTGCATAAGAAGAAGAGGAACCATTTTAGGACGCTATTTGATATGGGCAGGCTTTGGAGTTCGGAAAGAAGGATCTCATGATTAACAGAATCAAACGCTTTGGAAAAGTCAAATATTGAGGAGAAAGCTGTTCAACTGACAGTGAACTAATCTTTCTAGAGGCTTGGATAAAATGGAGATGGGTCTGAAGTCGGGAGCTGATGGAATTTTTTTCAGTGGATGGACTATGGCTCTTTTCCAGGATTTGGGAAAAATGGAATTTTGGAGACAGAAATTACATATGTAATTATATAAGTGCGGGTAATAAGGCTGGAAGGTAGAGTTTGATAACTTTAACAGGTATCATTCATAATCATTCGTTTTGGATTTAAGGGTGGCAGATAGTAGGTCAGTAGGAGAGATATCGAGAAAATAAATCTTTTCATGATCGAAGGGGGTTTCGGTAATGGAAAAAGATGAGCGGTAAGATGGAGATGTGGATAGAAAATGGTTGGTGAAAAAAGAATTTGAATTTAGGGTTAGATTCTTTAGATTCATTAAATTGATGATAATAATAATAAAAATAAAAGTCTTGGCGAACCCAAAGATTCGATGCTGATACCTTCGTTAAATTTATATAATTAGATATTTAGTTTAGCGTAAATTCTTTATATAATCAACTGAATGAAAACACAAGAATAGATCTTTTTTATCCTAAATTGAAAAATAAATTTGTTTCAGAGCAAAGTCGCAAAAATATCTATTTCAGTGCCAAATTGCAAAATAGATCAAAAAAGACCTTATTGGATTTTGGATTTTACATGTATTACTCAAGATCGGTATAGATCTGTTGAAGATATAAATGGAGACAAGGGCCTGTCAGGTATAGGTCGCAAGGGTTAGCTGGTAAGTTCTTAAAAAAAATTCCCATAATATCCAACCAAAAAATTATCTAATGTCTCATTGAAAGGTCGGAAGATAATTTGAAAATAGAATTGCATCACTGAGCACATCGCAATTTCAAGAGAAGAGTCCGACAGGCTCTCGACTCATATCCGAGTCCACCGTAGTAACAGGGTTACTAAATATCTTACATTGTGTTTTTTAATTATTACTAATTATGTCTGATTTGTGTTTAAGAAGAATTTTTCATTCATTTATTTATTTTTTTCTTAAGAATCCTGACTGACTTTTCGCTATGAGTCTTCTAGGAACAAACTTCTAGAGTTTCTAGGCAATAGTATTTCAACTAATTTCATATTCATTTGGCATTGTTTAACTTTTTTTACTGCATAAAATCGGGCTCTAGTTATAATATTGGCTGGTGCAAAAACTGTAACTATGCTCGATCTAGGATGATAAATTTGAACTGCGCTGTGTAGACTATCATCTTTCAAAACATAAATACATATGTTTATATAATTTAAAAGATAGAGGATTAAGTTAGTAGGTGTACCTGTGGGGAACCCCACATAATCATTTAAAAGTCGTAACTGATAAAATATTATCATCATAGGCGGCGTAGGTGGTCAGTTATGTTATCATTATACAATGCTTTAAACCCCGATGATAGAAAAGAAAAGCCGAATACAAAAATAAATTGCATTTTTCTAGCCTTTACATATAGTAACTAACGTGGTCCTTTAAACTATTTTCCCCTCATTTTTAAAAATCAAAACCAATTTCTTATTGTTATCTTATCCTACTCCATCATTGGCAGATGTTCAATTTTTGGAGGTCTGAGCTCAAATTCACGATTTAAAAGAAAAAAAAAACTGTTTAGATTTAATTTAAGGTTAAAATGTTGAAACACCGTATTAACATCACATTATAATAATCAATACAATAGATTTCAGTGTTACAACGGCTTACTTTATAGTTAGATGGAAACCAAATACTCAATAAGGCACAAATCTCAGTTTTATTTAACTGCGAGACGCAAGACTCTTGCAGGTCAGTCTTGGTCTTGCACAAGACTTGTAGGGTCCGGTCTTGGTCTTGGTCTTGCGACAATCAAAGCGGTCTCGGTCTTGGTCTTGCAAAAGTGCCGCAAGACCAAGACCATTTTAGGGCAACACTATGCCTGACATTAATCATCAATGAATCCTTAAGCTCGTCAGCAGTCAAGGCTCCAACAGCCAAAACACTGTGCTCCCCATTTCGGCAATGTATTATAAATTTTAAAATAAATGCAAAAACCCATTGCAACTTTAAAAGGCTCAAGTAATTTTCCAGAAAAATCAACAAATCATTAGGTTTTTCAACAGCTAGCAGAGATATTGTTTTTAATTCAGGAAGACCGGATGGAGGTCCAATCTGGTAAATAGGCCATATTTAGTGACGTACCCAAGACGGCACTTATAACTCCATTCGGGCTCGTCGATTAAACCAAAATGATCTGAGGAGATGTTTTATTTCCTTTCCTGAATAATTTTCTGTAGCTTCCAAGGGCGTTCAACAGGAACAAGAACATAACTTTAGGCGTCTATTTAGACATCAAAGGAACATCTCTCAACATAGACAAGTGCGTCTTTGGAAAGGTGGAAACCTTGACATTTAAGGTAGATCTCAGCGGAATCATACCTTTAACAACTATAGTCCAGAGCATTCTTGAATACTCGCGGGCAGAAACCATCAGTCGTCTCCGAAGTTTTCTTGGAAAACTTGCATTTTACCATAAATTACTTCCTAACCCAGGTATAATGCAAGCGCTTCTACATTATCTGACTCAAAATAGCAAACGGAAATACAAGACCCCGATCGTATGGACTCCAGGAACGACAAAAGCTTTGCAAGATAGCCAGCGTGGCCTCAGCGAAACAGCAACATTGGCACATCCGGCAACTTCTGGAGAGGCTACTTACATGCAACGCTTCGACGTTTCCGTCGATTAGGAGGGGAATAGTGTAACAGCACTCGATATTAAATATCGATTTACTAAAATAAAAAAATGTAAAAAAAAATAATTATATAGTGTGAAACAAAAAAGATATTTTTTTTTTACAAAATATTAAGTTGGAAGATAAGAATAGTCGGAGAGATAGAAAATATAACGGTGAGATCAAGTAAATGACCTTATTTTGTTTGCATAAAAACTTTGTCTTGTTTCACTTATAAATATTTTTATTGTATTTTATTATCTAAAAATGTAACTTTTTAAATTTATATTGTTTGTTGATATTCTCCTTACATAATTACATACAAAATTGTCAACAATATTTAATAAGATATGTATTCTTAGCAATAAGGCATTGAAAAGATTACATAGTAAACCTCAACTCAGATTAGTTGGTAATATTGAAACTTCTTATTACTATTGTCCATTTACCATTTCTTTTTTCTTTTTTTTATCGTAGCAGACAAAGTTAAAACTTGTCACTTTGACTTTAAATCATTCTTTCATGCCATTTTGTGTATATTATAGACCTCAAAATTCATGATAATTTTCGTGTGGATAAGCGGAGCCATGTCGAAGTTAATACAACTTATGTGATTTTCGAAAAAAAAAAAATAAGGTCCATCCTAGGCGGAAATTTCGAGCAAATAATTTTTATTTTTGGATTGGTATGACAATTCATATTTAAGGATTTTTGAGGTGCGAAATACAAATCTCAACTTTGTTTCTCCTTAAATAAATATTTGAATCTACTTTACTCCTTAGGTCAGGACTATTTGTTTCAATTTTGAACAAATACCATAGCTGCATGCCAAATAGTATCTCACATGTGCTATTAATATATGGCAGAATATTGAGCGAATAATTAACATTTTTCAATTGCAACGAAAATGCTTATTTAATTTATCATATTTTATTATGGTCTTATCATATTTTTTTTTCATCCCCAAAACATATATTTCATGGTGTAATATGTACAATTAATAATTTTTTTTCTTAATTTCGGGTTGAATCTCGACAAGATAAAATAATTTGTGCTTATAACCTTACATTTCATACCAGTCAGTATTAGAAAAAAATGTATATTTGGCACACAGCTATAGTATTTGTTCAATATCGAAACAAATAGTCGTGACCCAAGGAGGAAAGTATGTTCAAACATTTTTTTAAGGAGAAAAAATGTTGAGATTTGTATTTCGCATCTCGAAAATTACTTAAATACGATTTTTCATACTAATCGAAAAACAAAAAAAAAATTCTCAAAATTGCTACCTTGGATTGAAGCCTTAAATTTTTTTTTCTCGAAAATTTAGGGAAAAAAAATCAAAATGTTAAGGAAGTTTTTATTTATTTATTCCTTAGGAAATCATGAAATATCAAAGTTATCGATATAGTTTTGAAGACATCCAAGTTAGCATTCCAACGGTTGTAGTAACGCCGTCTTAAGAGAAAAACCTGAGGCGTAATGAATATTTTAGTAAACGGCATGAAAAAAAAATCCCCCCATAAAATGACGTCCAAAAATTAAGAGTTTTAGTGGACCCTAGAATCGTTTTTTCATGACAAAAATTTATTTAGCCTACTTCACTAGAAGCGTCAATGGAATTTATAATTTATTATATACACTGACAGGCAAAAAATTCCACCCACTTGATTTTTTCATGTTTTCATCTAAAAATATTTCTTAATTGGTAAATGGTTGACTTTCGTGGATAATGAAGAGAAGAATAGTTGGGGTGGTCAGTCAAAAAAGAAGACAAAAATAAATGATAATATATATTTTTACATATGCCGACGTTTCGACCTGTAGTTGAGGCCATCATCAGGGCTGACTGCTCTAAGGTAAAAGATGCAATGGCATGGTATCATTTATTTTTGCCTTCTTTTTTGACTGACCACCCCAACTATTCTTCTCTTCAAAAATATTTCTGCTTTGGATTGGTCATGGTATTTGTAGATAATACTTACTATTGATGGAATTTATAATCTTTTTTACCTTTACTAATCAAAATGTGATTGGGCAAGAAAGATTCGAGAAAAAAAAATTGAAAACGAACCATTATTATTCTAAAACAAATTAATTACATCAACGTTTAGTAGCGCGTGTTTCCTCCTCTTGCCTTCACTACTTCTTGAAGACGCCTCGGCATACTTGCCACCAGTCAGGAAATATCCCTTTGCTGGAGGATAGCCCATTCCTTCCGAAGAGCCCTTTCAAGGTCCTGCAGTGTATCAGGAAGTGTTGCAGGCGCTCTTATTCGTCTTCCGAGGTTATCCCATAAATGCTCAATGGGGTTCAAATCTGGAGAACGTGCTGGCCAGGCTAAAACCTCAATATTGTTCTGTTGAAGGAACGTCTGCACTATGCGGGCGACATGTGAGCCTGCATTATCGTGCATTAGCATAGAATGATCGCCGATTTCGTTGAAGATAGGCATCACATGAGGTTACAAAATCTCATCTACATAGCAAATTCTGTGCGGCGCTCCATTGAAATCCTAGCCCACACCATTAAGGAACCACGTTGGAAAGGTTGGCTCTGGGAAAAATTACAGGCTGCATATCTTTCGTTTCTTCTTCTCCACACCCTTTCACGTCCGTCTGGAGATCGAAGAGCGAATCTTGGCTCATCTGTAAAAAGTACAGCACTCCATTCGTCCATAGTCCAATGGCTGTGTTCTCGAGCAAAAGCCAGCCGTGATACTCTGAGTTCTGGTCAACTCTGGTCCTCTTACTGGACGAAAAGCTATCAATCCATACTCATTTAATGTTCTCTGAGCGGCACGTTTAGAAATTTGCACAACTAGAACTTCTTCGAGCTGATGAATCGCTTGAACAACGGTAAGGTGCCGGTTTCGTAAAATTCTCAAAGTCAAAAACAGGTCATCCTGTGGTTCTGTTACCTTAGGCCGTCCAGAACCGGGCCTTCTATTGTAAGAACCAGTTTCCCGAAAACGCCTGACGGCGTCTCGTAAAGTTTCATATGGAACTCCGATGGCATTAGTTGCATATCTAATGGAACGTCCATCGTCAATAAGTGCCACACCACGCGCAACATCCTCAGCACTAAGAGGCATTTTTAAACTTAATATTGAATAAATTAAAAGCCGGAGACTAAGAAACGTGCTGCAAGAAACGGCACTGAACTAATGATACTGAATAAACATTTTGATTCCATAGAAAGTAAACATTGAAATCTAAAATCATTTCATTGAATTAAGGATTAAGGGTTATTGTCCTCTATATTAACAGTCCTAATTGAAAACAAACAAAAAGATTACCTATTCATTCATTAAAAACAATAGACCAATAAAAAGCAGAAATATTTTTAGATGAAAACATGAAAAAATCAAGTGGGTGGAATTTTTTGCCTGTCAGTAAGAATTCGTTTAATACAATAAGCAATATGTTTTTCTTACTTAACACAAAAAATTAAATTGATTTATATACAGGGTGTTTCGTAATTGCATAGCACTATTTTATATATGTGTTCACTATCACAAAATAAACAAAAAAGTTCATATTGACATATATCTCAAACTCATTTATTAAACAGATATCATAGGTTAAAGATTTATTATTTATCTTTTATTTTTTTTTTTTTTAATTTCTTTATTGAGTATTATAACAATCTGTCTGTTGGACATTGGTTATAGTGAGGTAGGATGACATTCACACCATGTGTACAAAAAAATAAAATAAATAGAACAAAATAATAATCAGAAGTATATACAATAGACAATAAAATAAAATAACCTAAAAAATAAGAAAATTAAAACTAAGGAAAAGAAGAAAAAAAAACACATGCATACCTATATACAATCAGGCGAGGTAACTCCAGGAGAACCCTGCGCTACTCTCCCAACCGCGTCACTGGTACTAAAGCCAGCGGAGATTGGTCGAGAGCACTTTAGCCACATACACACATGTCTTGAGTGAAGAATCTGGCCATTGCCAGAACTCCAATTTATATAATCTACAAAAGGTCGCGAGGCCACTGCCGTTTCAACCTTCTTGGATGATTATAGGGATGGGAGATGCTTGATAGGGATTGTGCAAGAGGATTTGGGTGGTAAGGAAGGTTCTGGTGAAATTTGGAGAATTTTTCTGGGATAAGGTCTAGGACAAATGGGATGTTAAGGTCATGATGTAGGGTTTTGTTGGATACATAGAAAGGAGCATCGACTATTGTTCGAAGAACTTTAGACTGGAAGGATTGGATGCGCTTGATGTTAGAAAATTTTGCTGATCCCCACAGTTCTAGCCCGTAAGTCCAAATAGGTTTCAGTATTGTCTTGTAGATCAGTAGCTTGTTTTCAATGGAAAGTTTAGATTTTCTGCTTAGTAGTAGGTATAGTTGGCCGTATCGTCGGTTGAGTTCTTGTCTTTTGAGTCTAGTATGCGGGTTCCAAGTTAGTCTTCGGTCTAAATGAAAGCCAAGATACCGGACTGTGTCTGAATAAGGAAGCTGGATGGAATTAAATAGTACTGGTGGACAGGAATTGCGTCGGAGTGTAAAGGTAATATGTTGGCATTTAGATTCATTAACTTTAATGCGCCAGTTATTACACCAGTGCTCAATCAAGGTGAGGTGACTTTGGAGATTTAAGGATGCTATTTCGGGATCAGAGTTGGATGATAAGATTGCGGTGTCGTCAGCGAATGTTGCAAGAAAAGTATCGGGATGAACAGGGATGTCAGCAGTAAAGAGGATGTAAAGCACGGGACCCAAGACGCTGCCTTGGGGAACACCGGCTTTAACGGAGTAGATATTGGAAAATTCTGTTCCACAGCGAACTCGAAAGGAGCGGTCAGAGAGGTAGGATCGGAGGACTAGGTACAAGGACTGAGGTAAATGGATTTTAAGCTTGGAGAGCACTCCGGAGTGCCATACCCGGTCAAATGCCTGTGCAATGTCCAGAAAGGCACCCGAACAGTATTCCTTGTTTTCTAGGGCTGAGGAAATATGATCAACAACTCGGAGTCCTTGTTGAACAGTAGAATGTTGAGAGCGAAAACCAAACTGATGGGAAGGGATATTTTGGGATTCTATAATGGGTAGGATTCGTTTCAAAAGGATCTTTTCAAAAATTTTTGAAAGGATTGGGAGTAGGCTGATTGGTCTATAGGATGTTGAGCTATTGAGAGGTTTTCCTGGTTTTGGGAAAAGGATAATAGTGGAGTGTTTCCATAACAGAGGGAAGTGGGTGGTGCGTAGGATACAATTGTAGATATATGTAAGGAATATGACTGCTTTGGATGGAAGTTGTCGAAGGATTTGAGGTGTAAGGAGATCATGTCCAGGAGCTTTACGGGGGATTAGTTTTTTTAATTGAAATTTTACTTCGGAAGGATGAATAGCTTTTGGGGGCAAGGAAAGTGGGATTGGTGATGTAAGGAGTTCTTCTACTGTTACGGTGTGGGCAGGATGGGATTCCGGATGTGAAATAAATGTATTGGATAGGTGAATGGCGAACTCCTCAGCTTTATCTTCGTCAGATGCTGCCCAGGAGCCATCACCTCGTCGGAGAGGATGGGAAATGCGGTGAGGATTTAGGATTTTTGTTGTGGTTTTCCAAAGGGAATTGTCGCGAGAAGAGAGGGAGGATAGGTAGGAGTTGAAGGATTGTGATCTGAAGGTGGCTAATTCCAGTTTTAATTGTTTGCAGTAGTAATTATAGGAGCAGCGGTCGGTAGGATGTCGGGTACGTTGCCATAATAATCTGGTACGGCGTTTGGTGCGGATTAGGTTAAGGAGGTGTTGGGGTAGAATGGTCTTTATAGGAATTCTGGAGGAGTCTTTTGGAAAGGAGGCAGTCCAGGCGGCTTGTTGGATTGTGGTAGTAAAGGAATTTACGGCACTATCAAGGTCATCGGGAGTTTTGAGGGATATGTTGAGATCAATATTATCGGAGATTATTTGGCGGAAAAGGTCCCAGTTTACTGGGCCAGTAATGAATGACGGTGGAGAAGGTTTGGGAACAGGTTCAAGTGAAACATTAAGGATTAGAGGACTATGGTCAGAGGAAAGTTCATTTAGACGTGTAATGGAACAATTGAGGGGACTTAAGCCGCTGTGGATAGAGAAATCAAGAAGATCAGGATTACGGTTGGGATCTGTGGGCCAGTAGGTAGGAGAGTTGGGGGAAAGGAGGTGAAAACGTTGGGAATTGAGTGCAGACAGCAGGGTTCGGCCACGAGAATTCGTGGTTCTGGAATCCCATTGTTGGTGCTTGGCATTTAGGTCTGCACCCAAGATGAAGTGATGTCCTAAGGAGTCGAGGAGAGAACTGAATTGGGCATTGGATATGGATCGGTTAGGAGGGCAATACGCTGATGCAAGAGTGACCGGAAAGGAGAAGATTTTTATCACGATAGCGGTGGACTGTAGGAAATCATGTATTGGTAATGGGAGTACGTGATGGGAGAGGGATTGGTGTACAATTACAGCAGTACCGGCATGTGCTTTTCCGTCAGGGTGGTCAGTACGATATGTCAGGTATTGTGGTATATTGAAGTGCTGTTTAGTGGTTAGTCGAGTTTCAGTAATTAGTGCCACATCAATGTTCTTGTCAAGTAGTAAAGTAGATAGTTCGTCTGTATGATTTCTAACACCATTCGCATTCCAAAGGAGAATGGATATGGGTTTAGGGATGTGAGTCATTTAAGGATTTTTCAAAGGAGGGATGAGGTGAGATACGAGATTCGTGAGGAGTGATATGAGTGGAGTAACAAGGGATTTGAAATCGGTGAGGAAAGATGCTAACAAACTTGTGAGATCTGTTGCATTTGAAGGAGGAGGAATATGAGGAATTTGTTGTTGGTGGTTAGGTATATTAGGATGAAGAGGATTTTGAGGTTGGGTTTGAGGTTGTTGTTGTGGCAGGGCTTGACATTTAAAGTTAAAGTCTTACCTCTAAGTAGTTGGGAGAATGATACATCATTGTTTACAATTCTGGAAGGCTCTCTCTCTCTTCTTGTTCTTAGTGCTTCATCTTGAATCCGGTTTTTCTGGTGTCTGGTTTTGAGATTCTTGTAAATTTGGCAGCCTTTGTAGTTGGCCGGGTGTCCCTCCAAGCATAGGGCACATACTGCTGGATCTTGTATAGGTTTGTTGCACTCTACAGATTTGTGCTGTTCACCGCACTTCACGCAACGCGGCAGATGGTGGCAATATGTCTTCGTGTGGCCATAGGTCTGACAATTATGGCACTGCACGATGTCTCTCTTGGGATATGGCTTCTCAACTTTCACCATTGTGTAGTATATTCTTGTAATATCATATATTTTTTCGATACCTGGTGATGGCTCCAAGTCCACGAAAAACAATGGTAGTGGGATTCTATTTCGTAATTATGGCTGCTCCCTGTCCTCCTTCAAAACGTTTGTTACCTGGCGTACATTGAAACCAAGCGTCGTTAGTTCTTCTTTAATAACTTCAGTGGGGGTTGAGGAATGTAAATTTCTTATCACTACTCGTAAAGCTCTTTCCTGCCTCAGCTGGTAAGTGTGAAAATTCGCATTTGTTTCTGATAAGTACTTCACTATTTTTCGGTAGGCTTCTGCAGAATCAGGTGTTATTTTGGTGTCATTGGTCCTGTTAAGGCATGAATAACTGCCAGAGCAGATTTTATTTAGTTGGGTGCAGAACATCTGGAAATTTTTTATATTTTTCACAAATATCGGAGGAGGTTTTGGTTCTCTGGGTATTGCTGCAGACTCCATTACTTCTCTGTCATTTTGAAGCACTTGGTAGGGGTTTGGAGTAAAGAAAGGTGATTCTTCAATCGTTTTTTGTGCAGATGTACCTGGTTGGGGCTGAGGTTCTGGTTCTGAAGTGTTCATTTTGGTCACTGGAGGTATTTCTCGTAGGCAGCGACGAGTCCTTTGTTTGGCTGGTGAGCTAACTCCGTCTGACCGAGACCTCTTGGGCACCTTACTGGCCATCACTTGCTGATCATACCGCATATCATAAGAGAAAAATAAATAAATAAATAAATAAAAAAATTTTTTTTTTCTTAAAATAACAAAAAAAAAGATGCCAACAGTAAATATCAACTGCTCTGATATACACTTTAACTGTATCACGTGAATAATCAGAGAGATTCCGCTATAAAATTGGTAAAAACTGAGAGAGGAGTTGAGGAGACAACCTTCTCATCAGCTGATCCACTCTATTTATTATTAATAATAATAATAAGGCTTAGCGAACCCGAAGGTTCGATGCCGACACCACCAATCGCTTGTTACACACCTCCCTCCACCGTTCGCCGTCCAAACCCAGTCCCTTCAGATCGGCTTTAATGCAATCTTCCCACCTTCGCTTCGGTCTACCCCTCGGACGCTTACCATTCGGCACAGCAAATATTAACCTTTTAGGAATTCTCTCGTTACTAAGCCCAACAACTTTACAAGCCCATTTGATTCGCCGCGATGAAATTACCTCAATTATATTACCCGGATACAGCTCACGCAATTCGGCGTTGTGTAACCGTCTGAACTCTCCGGTTAACTCATCCTTCTTCGGTCCGAATATTCTACGCAATACTTTATTTTCAAAAACCTTAAGACGCTGCTCATCCCTTAATGTAAGCGGCCAAGTTTCGCATCCATAAAGAACTGTAGCAAGATAATTGTTTTATAGATTCTAATTTTTAAGTTTCGGGACAAGAGGCGCGAACTAAGTAGTTTTGTCACAGAAAAATAACAAGCATTCCCCGCCTTCAGTCTAACCTTAATCTCTTCTTCAATTTCGTTTTTTCTAGTTATCGTAGAACCTAGATACCTAAATTTATCTACCTGTTCAAACATATTACCATCTATATCGATATCACCAGTAGTATCGCCATTTTTGCAGCTAACCATATATTTTGTTTTATCCACGTTTATTTCGAGTCCTAGTTCTTTACCGGCTTTCATTAACGTTGTCGTATTTAGTTTTATAGTTTCAACGTCTTCGCTTAACAGTACCAGATCATCAGCATAGCCCAGCACGGATGTTGTCCCGCCCAGATCCAACCCTTTCTCGGTTCGCATTACCTCCCTAATGGCATGTTCTAATGCCAAATTGAACAGGACAGGCGAAAGAGAATCCCCCTGTTTTAAGCCCGAACGAACCTCAAATTTTTCGGACAAATTATTACCGATTCTAACTTTATTGAGTGTCTCCGTCAAGCACATCCTGACTAGATTTACTAGTTTTTTTGGAATCCCCTGCTCGATTAGAATATTATACAGTTTCTGGCGGTCAATAGAATCGTAAGCCTTTTTAAAATCTATATACAGCTGGTGAACAATACCGTTATACTCCAATTTTTTCTCTAATATTTGCCGTAAAGAAAATATTTGATCAATAGTCGAACGATTCCGTCTAAATCCGCATTGGTAGTCTCCGATAATTTCCTCGGCGTATTCCGTGATTCGACTGGTTAAGATTAAAGTGAATATTTTATAACATACCGGAAGGAGTGAAATTCCTCGATAGTTATTACAATCCGTCCTCGGACCCTTTTTGTGAATCGGAATAAGAATAGATTCTTTCCATTCTTCAGGTAATTTCTCGTTCACCCAGATCTTTTTAACCAACCGATGTATTTTAGAAACTCCAGCTTCCCCGCATGCCTTAATTAGTTCAGTAGGAATATTATCGATTCCCGCTGCTTTATATGATTTTAATTTTCCGATAGCTACTTCAACTTCCTCTTTACTTGGTCCTTCTATTAACGGTTCAGCACTCTGGTACTCAGAAGGAGGACACAGATCATAATTTCCCGTATTTAAAATATTGTCAAAGTGGTCCTTAAACTTATTCAATATGTCAACCGGATCGGTCAGAATATTGTTATTATCATCCCTAATTCCAGACGTTACGGGCCCTACATATTTACGTGATCTGTTTATACCTTTGTACATGTCTCTTACGTTATTTTCGATTCTATTAGTTTCTATTTCAATTATTTTATTTTTAAGATACTCCCTTTTTTTATTTTTGAGCAATTTTGTCGTTTCGTTCTTTGAGATTCGGAAGTATTCCAGATTGTCTTCGCTAGGATTATTTAGAGCTTTTAATTTAGCGGCTTTTCTTTTTTCACACATGTTTAAGCAATCTTCATCAAACCACGGTTTGTTATTCTTATTTTCCTTTTTTCCTAGACACGAGTTACCGACCGCTTTAATATTATCTCTGATCTCTATCCATAACTTGTCAATATCCTCGTGGTCCTCGTCAGGAAGCTCTAAAGCTTCAAACCTATTCTTAACATCTAGCTCGAATTGGTTTCTAATTGATGGATTTTTTAATTTTTCCAAATTAAAATTCTCAAAATCGAAACGGTTTTCTTTTCTCTTTTTTATATTAAGTTTTTGTCGAAGTTTCGCGATTACTAATTCATGATCCGACCCACATTCTGCTCCGCGATAAGACCGTACATTAATTATACTGCTTTGCCAGCTGTGTTGTATCAAGACATGATCGATTTGATTTCGTGTTTGCGAATCCGGTGATGTCCAAGTATATTTATGAATATCCTTATGTTTAAACGTCGTACTTTTAATTATCAGGTTTTTCGAGATGGCAAAGTTTATCAGACGGATCCCATTATCATTACTATATTCGTGCAAACTTTCTTTACCAATCGTCGGAATATAAACTTCTTCCCTTCCTACCTTTGCGTTCGCGTCACCTACAATTATTTTCATGTAGTTTCGCGGTAGTTTATCATAAACCCATTCGAGTTTATCGTAAAATTCACTTTTGACTTCATCGTCACTGTCTTCGGTCGGACAATGTATGTTTATTAATGCGATTTTAAACCAACGTCCCTGAAATGTAGCTACCGAAATTCTATCACTAAAGAATTGTACGTCCCTCAAAGCGGATAGTAATCTACTCCTAATTAGAAACCCGGTACCTAAACAATGATTCCCGCTTCCTCCGTACCAAATAGTGTACTTTCCTTCCCTCATCGAGCCCTCCCCTGGCCAGCGAACCTCTTGCAGAGCCACGACATCCAAATTGTACCCATTTACCTCATTCGCGACCGATTTTAGCCCCCCTGCTGTGTTTAAACTCCTTACGTTCCACGTACCAATATTTAAATCCCTATATTTCAACTTGCGCCATGAATCCCCTAAAGCAGTCCCCACCCGGAGACCCGAACGGGGGACTAGTTTACCTCCGGATAATGAGCGTTTTACCTTAGGGAGATCCATGACCTTTTGTGGTGTTTGGTGAACTAAAGATGAAATGAAATGAAATGAAATGAAAAAAATGTTTTATTATTCTGGGACTGTTGTCCCTTAAGAACAAAATATGAATACAGATTATATGTCTGTATGGCTACAATTGAATTGTATATTTACAATGAAAGTTGACTTACGATAAAAATACAGAAAAGAGAAAAAAAAGAACAAGTAAATTGTACATATGTATGAGAAACTAAAATAACCTTAATAAATTGAGGTACTCTCTGGTGGTGCTCAGATATTTCTCTAAGATATATTTCACAATCATTCGGATTGAGAAAGGAGTAGGTGCTTAAAGAGGAGTGGTTTAAACGAGGAAACTGATTGAGCGTGTCGAATATCAGGTGGGATGGAATTCCAGAGGGAGGCGGCTTGTATTGCAAAGGATTTGTCAAACGCAGCAGTTCGGTGAGGAGGAGGATAGAGGTCGGAAGTACGAGATCTGGTGGGACGGGATTGGATGGAATATTTGAATTGTAAGCTGTGAAAAATGTAGGAGGGTCGATGGGTTCTAATAATTTGGTACAGAAAGGTGGCTAGGAAGTACTGACGGCGATAGGATGGGTAGAGCCACCTCAACTCAGTGTAATACTGGGTAATATGCGTATCCCTTGAGATTCCGAAAACAAATCGTAGTGCGCAATTCATTAGGCGTTTAAGTTTGGCCTCGGAATCTCAAGGGAGTCCACCGTACACCATACAGCCGTAGTCGAAGTGGGGGAAAACAAGGGAGGAAACTAGGAGTTGACGGGACTTATATGGAAGGAGATATCGTAGACGATTGAACTGTTTTAGGGTGGAGATAGTGCGACGGGAAATTTGGGAGATGTGAGGTTTCCAGGATAGGGATTGATCGAAAGTAACACCTAGGTTTTTAACGGTGGTGTAGAATAAGATAGGTGAGTTGTTCAGGAAGAGATTGGGAGATACTGGGGAGGATTTGAGGAGTGAAGGGGATCCGATCAAGATGGCTTTTGTCTTCTCGGCGTTCAGAGTGAGCCTATTGAGGTTTGCCCAAGCACTTATTCTGTCAATATCTTCCTGAAGTTTTTGAGTGGCATCTGAGATATCTGTCGGATTAAAGGAGAGGTAAATTTGAATGTCGTCGGCATACAGGTGGTAATGACAGTGCAGGATAGAGGATGGGAGGTCATTTATATAGATGGAGAAAAGGGTGGGGGATAAGGAAGAGCCTTGTGGGACGCCTCTGGTCAGAGGTAGAGATTCTGATGGTGGGTTATTAGGAATTACAACGTACTGGGAGCGACCGGTTAGGAAGGATTGGAACCAATTAAGGGAACTAGAAGAAAAAGAGATATTTTTAAGTTTGGTTAGGAGGATGTTGTGGTCTACTGAATCAAAAGCTTTGGAGAAGTCTAGGAGAATAAGGATGGTTAGTTTCTGCTGATCTATGGCTGTGTGAAGGTCTTGGGAAATTTTGATTAGGGCAGACTGAGTAGAATAACCAGGCCTGAATCCAGACTGGTAGGGATTTAGGAGATTATTGTCCTCTAAAAAATGGGATAGCTGGGATTGGACTAACCGCTCTAATGGTTTTGAGAGGTTTGAAAGGAGGGAAATCGGTCGGAAATCATTAGGAACTGATGGGTTTGAAGTCTTCTTCAATGGGCGTACTAGGGCGGTTTTCCAGGATGTAGGGAAGGTAGCATTTTGAAGAGAATAATTGTATATATGATAAAGGATCGGAAGAATGGATGGCAATGCGGCTTTAATCAGTCTGACTGGGATGTTGTCGGGACCGTAATCATTGGTATGGGACTTCTGAATGGATTTAAGGAGCTCATCTGGTGTAATATGGGAAAGAAAGAAGTGATCAGGATTAAAGGAAGAGAACATAGGAGCCAGACTGGACGTGGGAGATGTGGATGCAAGAGGACAGGAGACAAAGTGAGCGTTGAGGTTATCAGCAGAAACGGAATTGGACTGAGACTGGGGTGTATTACCAATGGTCAGTTTTCTAAGAATAGCCCACGTAGCCTTGGTATTGGGAGAGTTGGATAGGGAATGATGGTAGTAACGGGATTTAGCACGGCGTACTGCTGATTGAGTGCTATTTCGAAGCTGTTTGTAGGAGAGAAAATCATCAGGAAGTCGAGTTCGTTTAAACCGTCGCCTTGCAGCATCTCTTTCTCTCATACACTCCCTCAAAGCAGGGGTAAGCCAAGGAGCTGGAGGATATCGGATGGTTTTTGTGATAAGAGGAGCATGTCGGTCGAGGATAGAGTGAAGTTGAGTGGTTAGGATTTCTACCATGGTGTCTATGGATTTTGAGGAGTAGATGGGATCCCACTGGATATCGTCAAGACCTTCTGACAATGTTTCGTGAGTGAGATAATCTAGGTTTCGGAAGGATATTGTTCGGGGAGAAAAGGATGGAACAGGGACATTGTAAGAGATCTGGACAAGATCGTGGGAAGATAGAAACGGAACCGGGTGCTGAGATGCGGCAAGGAGTTTGTCTGAGGAATCCAGGATAATTAGATCGAGCCAGGACTCTGAATACTGAGTATGATGGGTTGGATTGTAGGGTACTATGTAAAGGCTGAGAGAATTAAAGAGGTTTGTTAGGTAGGAATAATCAGAGGATGGTGCCAGTAAATTGGTGTTAAAGTCACCGGAGAGGATGATGTTTGAGTAGGAAGGGATTAAGTTGTACATTAAAGTCTCAAGTGATTCATCGAAAGGAATTCTAGGAGGGCGATATATGACAGCAAACAGAATGGCAGATGAGGTGGTGAGTATTTCGGCGAAAAGGTATTCAACGTGCGGAGAATCGGTTATGGAAGAGCAGTGAAGAATTTTGGATTTGAGACTGTCATGGACAAAGAGACCTACTCCACCACCCGTGCGATCTACTCTGTCATGACGAAGGAGAGTATAGTTAGGTAGAAGGATCTGGGAGGACGGGATTGTGGGTTTCAACCAGGTTTCGGATACGGCAATTAAATGGTAGAAGTTATGGAGAAAAAAGTCGTAAAATTCATCAAAATGGGCTAAGAGTGACTGAGCGTTGACGTGGCAGGTTAGAAGGATATTAGTCATGGAAGAAGGAGGGGTGGCTTGAAGAAGGAGGGGTGGCTTGGTAAACGGACAGAAGGAGTTAAGGATAGGAATATTTCTACAGCAGCTAGAGCCAATTGTGTGCAAGATCTCCTAGATATTAATAAGGATGGTAAACAAAAAATATAAAATTTAGTTAACGAAAAGCATATTCCTATTGTGTGTGTGGGGCGATTCAAGATATGTGAGTAGGGCGTTCAATCCTACGTCACACCCTCCAGCAAGTCTGGTGGGCCCCTACCTCCAGCAAGTCTGGAGGTCCCCTTCCTCCAGCAACTCTGGAGGTCCCCTCCCTCCAGCAAGTCTGGAGGGCCCCTCTCATTGTTGGTCAGCGAGTCCATCGGACTTAGCCGGGAGGAACTTCCAAGGAATTTCCACCGACCATCCCCACATCCGCCACCCGTGGGACGCTCCCCATACGCGGTAATGAGCCCGCGCGAGGATTATTTATTATTACTATTTATTTATTATTATTACAAGATTTAGAGTAACTGTTCAAAGGGGCCTTCGTTTTGTTGAATGCAACATTCAGCACGACGAATCCATGCTTCTCTGGCTCTTCGTGTAGCATCAGGATGGTGCTTGATAGTTACTGCGGCTTCCACGATCCGATTTCTTAGCTCTTCTTACGTGACAATTGCCGCAGAATAAACCATAGACTTCATCCAGCCCCACACAAAATAATCTAATGGCGTTAAATCTGGAGATTGTGGTGGCCATTTAACAGGTCCGTTTCGATCAACCCATCGATCTCCATAAGTTGCATTTAAATAATCAGTGACACTATTAGAAAAGTAAGCTGGAGCACCGTCATGCATAAACCAAAGCCTTTACCTAATGCCTAGCGGAATAACTTCTAGTAGTTTATGAAGATTATTTTGCAAAAAATGCAAGTAATATATAACTGACAGTCTAGGTGACAAAAAGAAGGGGCCGAAGAAGACCCCACCAGACATTTAAAGAAAAGGTATGTTGGTAATGTCCAAGAGCAGTCGTATGAGGGTTTTCTTCAGCCCAAGTATGGGTATTTCGAAAATTAAGAATCCCATTTCTTATAAAACAAGATTTATCAGTAACCAAAATACAGTTCAGGAAGTTAGGATATCGTGTTCATTGTCGAATTAACCACTGGGAGAGATTTCTGCGCTTGTTATAATCTTGTGGTAACAAATCTTTTCTACTCGATACATGAAATGGATACAATTGTTGTTAGCCGTATGCTGGTAGAGAAAACATCGAAACGACGTGACAATCTTCTGAAACTAGTAGTAGTAGATAACTAAATAGCATCGAGTATTTCTTCTTCAACGTTTAGTTAACGAATCGGAGAGAGTGGAGACTTTATAAATAATGCTTTTTATTCATAATGTTACATGACATCTAAAATACAGAATAATATACTATGGATATATGAGTTGACTACATCGGTTCACTCCAGGTCTCCTACAGTGAAGAGTCTGACTCAAGAATGCAACTGAATAAGCGGTTGGTCTGAGGATCATAGGGGTTATATGCTCAGGAATAGTAGGGGGGATGAATCAATTCTGGTCGGTCTAGGAAGCGTGTGAATGAAGTTAAGAATTGATATCCTTATCTTTTAGAATTGATATGAAGTCTGTGGGAGAAGTCGGAAGAGGACGGCAAAGGAAGTTATCAATAGTTAATATTCTTAAGATGTCTGTGAGAAAGTGCCCTTTGGCTGAAATCAGTTATTGTTTAGTATTGATATGAGAGAAATAGGCCTTTTTCTGCAATCTGTTATTGTCCCCCAATATCTGTTGTTGATAAAGGGTCTTATTGTGTCCTGTCAGTACATTCTAGATAACTATTTCTAAGCTATCAGAGATAGCTTGACTTGGCTATCTAGGGCTTTGATAAAGGTCATGAGAAAGGTCAATGAATGATTAAATGATTAAATTAAATAAAAGTTAATATTAATAGTTGTTACGGATTAAGTCCATTCCGTAATGATTTTTAAGGGGGCGGAGTGGCCGAATGGGCTAAGCGTGTGCACAGCACCGCGAGTTGCCTGGCAACCGGATTACAGATTTGAGAAGATTTAAAAAGTACGAGTTGGCGTCATGGTGCCGGAGGGAATTTTAAATTCCCCGCCCTCACCCTCCGGCCCGGAAAATCCCGTATAGCCTAAAAGGCGAGGTAGGGAAGAAAAAAAGAAAAAAAAAAAAGTTGGTCGAAATCTTTGTAGACTGACGTTTACGCGTTCCATTATCCCTAAGGCGTCTTTCAATGGCCTCAAACGTTATATGAATTGGTATTCTTCGGTTAGGATTTTTTTCAAGATATCTTCGAACAGCAACAGCACCGTTTCTATGTACCTCGCCATAAGTTAAAAGCATGTCTGTTTGTTCTGTAAAAGTGAATAAATGTATGGTGTCTCCCATATCAGTCTTCAGTACAGTATCACACTACAGTATGAGTCATTGTACAGTCAGTCTTAATGTAGTAAATAAATAATAAATCTTTAACCTTTGATATCTGTTTAATAAATGAGTTTGAGATATATGTTAATATGAACTTTTTTGTTTATTTTGTGTTAGTGAATAAATACCTTAAATAGTGCCGTTCAATTACGAAACATCCTGTATAATAAATTATAAATTCATTCTGAGTTTTCAGAAAACATTAATAAAAAAAGTTATTATAATTCACTTATGATTAATTATAATTTCACTTATAATAATTATAATTAAATAATTATATATATTTTACTTTTTTCGGCTCCTAGGACGCATTGGCAAGAATCCTCGGACATGGCTCTATACTTTCGCTTGCAATCTTTTTAAGAAGAGAAGAACAATAAAGTATCTTGGGAGGGGGGGAGGGGATTGTTCAATTCTCATGGTCCTTTCAGCTGGAGATTCACCAACCGCGAGGGTAGTGGCTCTGTTGCTCAACATTTTCTGGAGTTTTTTTATGGAGAAGAATTACTTCAGTTTCCATGGTTTTTAAAGTTTCGTGGTGGCTGAATGGCCAGGGACAGACAATTTCTGCTTTATGATGTTGATAAAACAGAATTTTCATCGCTGATAAATATTGTTGCATTATCAAATACAAGTACCCAAGGGAATCCGTAAGTTGAAAATATTGCCGAATAGCTCAATTGTTTTTGATGTTGTTGGGGCCTCACAGGTGCAGCGTATTTCAAGCCAGCGTGATTAGGATTATCAGCGATTAGGATTGTTAGGAACGATTAAGAAATGTTTATCTTTGTAGGGAGAGGGGAATGTTTACCCGCGTTAGCTATTTGAAGCCGATCCCAATTTTCAGCTGGTTCTTCCCATGAGTGTATGAGAGATTTTTCTTGATTTCTGCACAAGCCTCGCAAGATCGTATGAGACGTTCGATCTTCGCTCCAGTTGTTTATTTTAGAAACTCCTATATGTGTTTCATCGAGTTCTTGTAAAATTAAGGGCTGGAGCTTTTTCGGGATGAC
Source organism: Nezara viridula (assembly GCA_928085145.1). Classification (NCBI taxonomy): domain Eukaryota; kingdom Metazoa; phylum Arthropoda; class Insecta; order Hemiptera; family Pentatomidae; genus Nezara; species Nezara viridula. Next base: position 201,868,179 of record OV725078.1, read on the forward strand.
AACCCGCTGCTCTTTGAAAAGAATGTACAATCCAAATCGTTACAACTCCCGTTTACCATGTGGATCTTAATTTCTTAAAGCTTTTCACCTCTTTCTGTTTCTGTAGCGATCGTCTTGGCTGTAATGTTATTGTTCGAAATTTGGTTGATCGTGACAGAACAAAACATGTGGACTCGTTTACCAAGAATGCAATATACAGATGACCCCGTTTGTTTGAGGGGAACCCTTGATAAACAGTCAAACTTTGCATTTTCCGATCACGTTCTAAATTTGACTTCATAGACGAATTGAGGTAAAAATGAGGCATATCTTAGAAAACGTTCAGACACCGTTGCCAGCAATTTGTTTGATAGGTGGAAAATCCTGGAAAGAGGTCGATTGTCTGTTGCCAATTGAAACTCTTGCCCATAAATATAAATATTGAAGTGGTTCACCCCCCACAAAATTGCTTCAGCTTCTCTATTTAGCTGACTATAATTTCTCTCCGCTGGGGTCTGCGAACGTAAGGCAAAGGCGACTGGTTTTTTTTAGCTACCGATTTGTTGCGAGAGCACAGCGGCGATCCCGATGGAGCTACACATGTGATGATTGTTGGGAGTTTGAACTCTATCGCTGGAAATTTCATTTTTCAATTTTAGAACCACAGCTTCACATTGTGGTGACCAGTAAAATCTTGAATCTCTTAGGAGAATTTCCCGCAGTGGGGAGGTTAATGTCGAACAATCTGGAATGAAACGAGAGTAATATGTTATCAGTCCAAGGAAGTGGCTAACGTCATCAGACCGTCCTATAGACCAATTAGCCTACTCCCAATCCTTTCAAAAATTTTGAAAAGATCCTTTTATAACGAATTCTACCCATTATAGAATCCCAAAATATTCCTTCCTATCAGTTAGGTTTTCGCTTTCAACATTCCACTGTTCAACAAGGACTCCGAGTTGCTGATCATATTTCCTCAGCCCTAGAAAACAAGGAATACTGTTCGGGTGCATTTCTGGAAATTACAGAGCCATTTGACCGAGTACGGTACTCCGGATTGCTCTTCAAGCTTAAAATTCATTTACCTCAGTCCTTGTACCTAGTCCTCCGATCCTACCTCTCTGACCGCTCCTTTCGATTTCGCTGTGGAACAGAATTTTCCAATATCTACTCCGTTAAAGCCGGTGTTCCCCAAGGCAGCGTCTTGGGTCCCGTGCTTTACATCCTCTTTACTGCTGACATCCCTGTTCATCCCGATACTTTTCTTGCAACATTCGCTGACGACACCGCAATCTTATCATCCAACTCTGATCCCGAACATAGCATCCTTAAATCTCCAAAACCACCTCACCTTGATTGAGCACTGGTGTAATAACTGGCGCATTAAAGTTAATGAATCTAAATGCCAACATATTACCTTTACACTCCGACGCAGTTCCTGTCCACCAGTACACTTTAATTCCATCCAGCTTCCTTACTCAGACACAGTCCGGTATCTTGGCTTTCATTTAGACCGAAGACTAACGTGGAACCCACATACTAGACTCAAAAGACAAGAACTCAACCGACGATACGGCCAGCTATACAGACTACTAAACAGAAAATCCAAACTTTCTATTGAAAACAAATTACTTATCTACAAGACAATACTGAAACCTATATGGACATACGGACTTGAACTGTGGGGGACAGCAAAAGCTTCTAACATCAAACGTATTCAATCCTTTCAATCTAAAGTCCTTCGAACTATAGTTGATGCTCCGTTCTACGTAACTAACAAAATCCTACACCATGACCTTAATATCCCATTTGTCTTAGACCTTATCCCAGAAAAATTTCACCAGAACCACCTCTCCTAGAGCCGTGCCTTTCCTTCCACGAGTGGGGAGAAAGTCTTGGCTCGGAGTCCTTCTGAGTGAATGGATTCTGTAAATATTGTATAGTATGCATGTGTTTTATTTGTTATTTTGATTAGGTTAGTTCTTTTGTTTATATACATTTATTTTTATTATTATTAGTTTCTGTATTATTTATTGTAAATAGAGTGTGCGTGTGCTCTCTGAACACTATTATAAATTTCCTTGATTGTGACAGAACGTAATATTTCTAAATAAACAAATATAAAAAAATCAAAAAACATCAGTCTTAGAGAATCACTCGTGAATGCTAGACCTTCTCTCTTAATATATCAATCTAACAGATATTCATAGACATTCTTGCTAAAAATGCTTCTTTTGAACTTTAGCATACTACTTCTCAGATACATTGCATAGTTACCAGGCAATCGTATAGTGTTAATATAACAGTTTTTATTAACCAATAATAACGTTAATATTAATAAAACATAGTGTCCGAGGCAAGGGCAGCTGAGTCGCAGCAGTGGGGACAAGCCTACAGGTATCACCTTAATCCCGCCAGCCGCCACCCAAACAAACATTGGCTATTATTTGGTTGGCTATTATTATTGTTTTTATTGTGTCCGCTCTATTTAAATTAGGTTATTTAAAATAATAGCAAGTTTCATTAAAATGATCAGTTGTAAATCGTGTGGAAAAACGGTGGCCAGAGAAGAAAAGGCTAAATTAGCATGTACTTCATGTACAAATATATTTCACGCTAAATGCATGAAAATCGATATTCTGGAAACAGAAGGCCTAAAAGAAATTTGTAAAAAGTGGGTATGTCCCGATTGCGAGTCACGTGCATCAAAAGCCTCTGAGCCCAGTACAATGATCGGTCTATTGAGGTCGCTGAACGCGAAGATTAAGAAGATGAAGACCAAGCTTCAGGCCATAGAAGAATTGAAAAATATCAACGACACCCTCAATAAACAGTCCTTCTGAGCTGTCCTTTGAAAATATAGGACATTTGATAAAAAAAGAAATGCTCCTCGAGGAACAGATAAACCATGTCGAAAAGTTAACAATCGAAAATAACTCGCTGAAAAACAAAATATCACAGCTGGAAAGCCGTTTGAATCATACAGAGCAAAATCAGTTAAGAAATACAGTGGAAAATCGAGGAATTCCATAGAAGCCGGGCGTCGGAGCAGGTCTCGTAAAATTGAGCCCAAACGATCTAGATCACGTAGTGAGACTTAAGCCCAAGCAGAAAGGGATCCCAGGCCCTATTATCGTTCGATTTGTCAGGCAAACAGTAAAAGATGAGATATTACGGCAAAGAAGAACGAAGAGAGACTTCTCTACAAGCCATCTAGGCTGGGGAGAAAGTGATTCGCCCCGGGTGTACGTGAACGAAACCATGACCTCCGCCAATAAACATCTCTACTGGTTAGCCAGACAGAAAAAAATGACAGCCAAAATAACATATGTATGGTTCAGTGGCGGAAATGCAGACAGTCACACGAATTTAATTTATTCCTTTTCATTTTTTAACATAAATCCTTATTCCATTCTTTCATTTCCTTCTACTCCAACTGAGGCTATTCAAGCAACTTCAGTAATCATTTCAACCCGTCCTTTCCATTTAACACTCTCAGCTGTATACTGTCCTCCTGGTCATACTCTTACCTACAACTTACTTGAATCCTTATTTCAATCCTTCGGATCGCGCTTTATTGCAGGAGGAGACTATAACGCTAAACACCAACGATGGGGTTGTCGAGCATCCAACTCCCGTGGTAACATACTATCTTCTCTCTCAACTTCCAATAGTTACTCTGTCCTTTCTCCTATGAATCCTACCTATTGGCCAACTTCCCTCAGAAAACGCCCTGATATCCTGGACATATTTGTCACCTCCCAGATTTTCTCTTCCCATGTCACAATCAAATCCCTGGATGACCTCTCCTCAGATCATTCTCCAGTTCTGCTTTCATTACACCCAACCTTCGCTGCTAAGTCCACGTCCCCTCTTACACTGATTACTGGACGAGTAAACTGGGACAAATTTCGGAAAGACCTGGAAAATAAATTGGACCTAAATACTCCACTTTAGACGAAACATGACATTGACACAGCCATAGAAGTACTTACTTCATCGATAAGTGACAAAATAAACGATAATACTTCTATCAATAAAATTAACAACTCCCAACAGACAAACTTTCCACAGCATATTCGTATCTTATTAAGGGAAAAACGCAGAGCAAGATCGAAGTGGCACAGGACCAGATACCCATCAGATAAGACATATTACAACAAATTAACTAACCAACTAAAAGCTGAAATTAAAAAATACAAAGTTCAAAATTTACTTAACATGACAGAAAAACTTACTACTACTGACAAACCATTATGGTTGACCACTAAAAAGCTCCTTAAATTTAAAGATTTTAACCACCCACTTATTACTGAAACCCAAACCTGGTCCAGATCTGACGAAGAAAAATCACATATATTTGCTCAGCACCTCTTCCAAACATTTAATCAACACCCAGATATCCTTAATCCTCCCCACCTTAAGTTTATTGAAGCAGAATTGGATATCCCACTCCAACTGACACCTCCACCTAAAGCATTTCATCCTTCAGAAATATCCAATATCATTCATAGATTACCTTCCCGCAAAGCTCCTGGCCATGACCTAATCACATCCCAGATCCTAAAACTGCTTCCTAAAAAAGCCATACTATTCCTCACCTATATATATAACGCTGTACTTCGAACCACATATTTCCCTGACCCTTGGAAACTATCCATTGTCAAAATGATACCTAAACCCTATTTCTCTCTTACCCATTATGGGCAAAATCCTGAAAAAACTCATCTTAAAACACCTGTATCCTATCCTAGACTCTAAACAAGTTATCCCAGATCACCAATTTGGATTCCGCACATCCCACTCCACTATACAGCAATGCCATCGTGTGGTAGATGTAGATTCCTCTGCATTGGAGCGCGGAATGTACTGCACGGGAGTCTTTCTCGATGTTGAACAGGCGTTTGATAGAATCTGGCATCCCGGACTGATGTACAAACTCCGTAAATTCCTACCACCTACATACTTCCTCATTACCCGTTCCTACCTTACTGACAGATTCTTCAAAGTCAATCATAACAATGCCTTTTCATCTTTTTTTTCTCAGTTTGCTGGTGTTCCTCAAGGTAGTATCCTAGGTCCTATCCTTTATACAGTTTAAACAGCTGACATCCCAACCCATTCCAACACTGTCATCACCACATATGCCGATGACACATGTATCCTATCAGTCAATAACGATCCATTTATTGCATCCCAAACTCTTCAATCACACATCACAAGTCTTGAAAAATGGTGTCAAAACTGGAGGATTAAAATAAACTCCAATAAATCCCATCAAATTACCTTTACTCTTCCTCGTAAATCTATGACTTCCTGTCCTACAGTATCCTTTAACAATACCCCACTTATCCCTGTTGACCAAATCCGATACCTAGGACTCCACCTGGACAAACGACTCACTTGGAACCCCCATACCAGACTGAAACGACTAGAAACCGCCCGACGTTTCCGACTACTCCAGCACTTACTAGACAAACGCTCTAAACTGCCAAATATTTACAAAAGACTCATATATATTACTATAATAAGGCCTATTTGGACTTACGGGATCGAGCTTTGGGGCTCTACTAAACCATCAAATTCCTCTCGTATCCAATCCCTACAATCCAAAATCCTTCGTAAAATCCTTAATGCTCCCTACTTTGTCACAAATAAAATCATCCATAATGACCTTAATGTACCATATGTTTCCGATTTAGCTCAATCCAGATACCTGTCCTTTCATAATAAACTTCTGAACCATCCGAACCCTCTCGTTTCCAACCTTGCTTCCTCTTCTATTCCTGATAACCCTCCGAGGCGTCTAAAAAGAAGATGGCCTCGGGACCTTCTAATATAGAAATATAATTGGAGTGCTACCAATGGGTAGTTTCTCCTCATGTTGTACATGTCATATTACTTGTTCATATTTACTTGTTGTATTTATTATTAATTACAGTTGTAAATTTCGTTAATAAAAAAAATAAATAAATAAAAAAATTAAAATAAAATTATTTTCTACCGCCATCTTAGTAATACTAATGAGCTGGAATTTCGTTTAACTGTTTGTTTTTCCCTTTCCATTAATTTTAATCATAGCCATATATATATTTTCTTATATTGTAAACTAATTCCATATATCAATTATTTCCCGAATTTCTATAATTTTTATTTTATCTTTTAAACAATTATTATATGCACATATATTTTTGCTATGTCAAAAAGAATTTTTTATTTTAAAAATTGTTATATCCTATTTTCCATCCTTGATCCTTTTCCATCCAACTCTACTTCCCAACATCAGAGTCATGACTAATATCCTAAACTCCTGTCACGTCAATGCACAATCCCTTAATGCCCACTTTGATGAATTCCAAAAATATTTCCTCAATAATTTTTACCACACATTAGCAGTATCACTGAACTGGCTAAAACCTTTTATTCCTTCCTCCCAAATCCCCCCCCCCTAATTACTCTTCCCTACATCATGACAGATCTGATCTCAAGGAGGGTGGTGTTGGACTATATGTTCATGATAGTCTCAAGGCAAAATCCTCTTACAGTTGTTGCGGTCTTTAATTTGGAAAAATCGTTTCCGCAACAAACTAGCCGGATGCTCAGTGGAGACAGCAGGGTTCGCAAAAAAAAAAAATATATATATAAAAAAAATAATCAAGAGTCAATTAAATATTAATAACTTTCTAACGAGCGCCACGCTATTTAATTTGTTGAATTTGGAAAATAGCGAAAACCAAAAAATAAATAAATAAATTTAATTTAAAAAAAAAAGATTAGGACGCGGAGTGAGCTACGAACTCGGAACCTATGGGTTTAAAAACATATGTTAATTAACCTCATAACCTATCGAACCTTCTTACTTGGTTAATAATGACTTTCCCTAATCCCTCGAATAGGGTTTTACAATTCCTTATTAAACATTAAAAAAAAAACAATATAATATATACATAAAACATGAAAACAAACAGAAGAAAAATAAGAAAATAAAACTGGCTATTATTAATACTAATGATGAATTTACTTATTTCTACTGATTTAAATAAACTGTTAAAGGAAATGAAAATTATGAACAAGAAATTAGATTTATAAGAAAACAAAGAAAATACAATTAACTTTAATTATAAAAAAAGATATAAAATTATTATAGAACTAAACATTAACTTACGACTATACAACAAACCAATTACAAATATTTGGGGGAAAAAATAGGTAGGAAAAAAACTTATATGTACATATTTACAATAGCCCACTGGTTGAATTCTGTCCAATTGGGTTATCTGAGGAATCGGGATCTTATTCGAACTAGCGTCGTTAGGTCTCCCAGTACCCTAAACTGTGAAAATGTTCATTCACCAACTTGTAAAATCAAACGGCACTCGTCGCTGATAATCACAGGTTCATGGATAGGAAAAGAAAATCCGGTGTACACCGTAAAAACTAAAGTATTTCACACAACCAAATCCTTAGCGTGCCTCAACACTCCGAGGTTCCGCCATCTCTCTCCAACTGTCTTTTGTTTTTCCTCCCAATCAGCTGTTGGCCGTTACACTCACTTAACAATAATATTTACAACTAATACTTAAAACTAAGACTTATTATAAACAATTACTTATTATCAAAACTAATACTAAATACTTAATTATATATTTAACCCTCTTCGAGTTAATAAAAAAAAACTTATTGTTGTTTATAAAAACTAAAAATTATTTTACGAACTAATTTTTTTTTGTATTTTTTTTTTCGTCACACAGTCTCCTTTTCATGAGCTCCCTCACGTTAAATATTTATTTGTTGAAATTACTTCTATTTCCTCACCCTTATTATATGTTGTTGTCTACCGTCCTCCTCGTGTTCCATTCGACCATCTCTTTGAATCGTCCCTTGTCAACCTAGTTACCTCCTATTCCAATGTCATCATCTCCGGCGATTTTAATATAAATATGCTCACAGAATCTCCAGAAAACCTCTTCCTTAGAAACCTGATATTTTCCCTTAATCTCTATCTGATTCCTTATCCTCCCGCTCATCACACGCAATTTTCAGACACTTGGTTAGACCTCTACATCTCTAACTCTCACATCAAAATCCTCTCCTCTTCCCACATACGACCTACCCATGAAATCTTTTGCTCCCAAAATGGTCTCATACCGTAATTTAAACCTTCTCTCTTATGAATCCCTTCAACCTGATCTTGATTCTTTCCAATGGGACATCATATCTTCCTATAATTCCATCGATCCCGTGGTATCTATCCTAACCTCAAACTTACAATGCTTATTAATCACCCGTGCTCCTCTGAAAACTAGAACCCTACGTCGTCCCACTGCACCTTGGCTGACCCCTGAAATAAAGGAAATGATGAAAAGAAGGAATGCAGCAAAGCGCAAATACCGTCGAACCCGTTTGCCTGCTGATTGCGCCTTTTTCAAGGAACTTCGCAATGGAACCCAATCCACAATCCGACTTGCTAAAGCAACCTACTTTCATAATGCCCTTTCCAATTCTCCCGATTCCAAATCCAAATGGAAAATATTCCGTAACCTATTCCTACCAGAATCCAATAAACTCAGTTCCCTCCCGGTGAATCCAGATGATCTCAATGACCATTACTTATCCTTCTTTTATTATTCTTCTCTTATTTTCGAAATCAAACATCATAATTTCAATCCGGAAGACTTCTTTTTCTCCCAAGTGTCCTGCGATGAATTACTTTCTACTATCATAAAATCCCACACTAATGATTATGGTCCTGATAATATTCCAGTGAAACTAATAAAATCCAGCCTTCCTGTTCTTTACCTTATCTTCAACTTTTCACTGAAAAACTCCATATTCCCATCCTCCAGGAAAACTGCCCTAGTCCGACCTTTGAATAAAATTTCCATCCCTACCTCACTGCACGACTTCCGACCTATTTCTCTCCTTTCCAGCATTTCAAAGCCGTTAGAACACCTTATTCAAAATCAACTCTCCACCTTCCTAGAGGAACGTTCCCTTATCAACCCATTCCAATCTTTCTTTCGACCTGGTTTCTCGAAGCAATCCGCTCTCCTTAAAATAACCCATGTCCTCCAAAACTCCATTGAACACGAAAACCTTACTACCCTCATCCTTCTAGATTTTTCCAAAGCGTTCGACACAGTTGACCATAATATCCTCCTCACTAAATTGCAAAATATTCCTCTATTCAACAGTATCCTGCGTTGATTCAAATCCTTCCTATCAAATCGGTCCCAGTATGTAGTTGTTCCAGGTCAACCTCCATCTAAAACCCTCCCGCTGACCTGTGGTGTCCCTAAACGTTCCTATCTATTTCCTACTCTGTTTCCTATTTATATTAATGACCTTCCCCTCCCGATCCATCACTCCCAATACCATATCTATGCCGATGATTTCCAAATATATCTGTCCTTCAAGCCTATTGACCAATTATCAGCCACAGAAAAACTTCAAGAAGGCTTGGATAGGATTTGTGACTGAGCGAGAGGTAACAAGTTGAATTTGAATGCAAAAAAGACGAAGGCAATCTTAAAAGGCTCGAATCACCCCCTTAAAACTGTTCCTAATGTTCCAACTCTGTTCCTACATGATAATCCCATCAAATGCTATCCCTCCATTAAATACCTTGTTCTTTGATGATCTTTGATCAAACGCTTTCCTGGATAAATCATATATCCACCATCTCCTGCCGTACCATTTCCACCTTAAAATGTCTAAATTACTCCCGACATCTATTTCTCCTTCCTTAATTTCCTTACGTAACTTCCTTAATTTCCCCTCACTTTGACTATTGCTGTACAGTATATGGGGGTGTCTCTGGGGATCTCGAGGCGAAATTAAAACGTTTGATAAATTGCTTTGTACGATTCATCTTCGGGATCTCAAGGGACGCCTCTGTTTCCCGTTTTTATGCGGAGTTGAAGTGGCTTTATCCTTCATACCGTCGTAATTATTTCCTGGAATCCTTCCTCCTTCAAGTCATCCAATAACACCGTCCTTCATACACCTCCGAGCTCCTTCAATTCAAATCCTCTATTTGTTCCCGCAATACTCGTTCCCGGTCTTCTGATTTATAAATAAGGGCACACCGAACCGCTGATTTCGAAAGATCGTTCATTATCCGATCCTCATGCCTATGGAACTCCATCCCTCCCCACATCCGTCAATCCAAAACCCTTCCTACCTTTACATCCCGCCTGTTTAATCATTTCTTCTCCATCCAGTCCTCATAAAATTGTAAATAGTTTCTACTGTAAATATTTATATAAATTATTAGATCGTTCTTCATTATTTTTACTTTTTGTTTATTTTCATTTTTTCTTATTAACTGATTTAAATTAGAAAGTAACTTATTATTTTTTTATTTTAACTATTTAATTAAGCAATATTCTTGTTTACGTTTCTCGGAGGCTCCTTAGCCCACATTTTTGTCTTTCTGTATTATTCTAAGGGGACTCGTCCCAGGATAAATAAGGCATTATTATTATTATATTGGTATCTACCTCGAATATTTTTACAATATTTATTTTATGTGGAATCCGTGCAATTTACTTAATAATAATTAGTAAGTGTTTCGTGCAAACTAATTATAAATAATTATAATAAACACGCAATGTAAGTATTTGAAGTATAAGTATTCAACGTAAAATAAATATTGTAAAAATACTCGAGGTAGATACCAATATAATGTTTAAAATCCAGCTCTTGTGGTTTGTATTGTAAACATTACATTGTTTAGATATTGTATAATTTTATTCCCTATTTGATAACGACCTATTTTAATGAAATATAAATATATGTGGCATGTATGTAATAATGAAAACATTTATTTTTTTTTAAAAATTAGCTATAAACTTGTTATATGTTTGTAATTTGGTTAGTACAGACAATTATATATTATTTAGCCTGGGTTGATAGCAACTAAAAAAAAAATTAAAAAATAATCAAATAAATAAAAAGTAATGGTAGCCCCTCTAAATTCAACGTCCCCGCTAGTTGAATCCTCAGTAAGTTCCGAGGTGATAGCTTGTGGAAAGGTCTGGAAACTGTTTTTAGAAGTTCAAACCTTTGTTAACAATATGGTATATCTGTTTTTTCGGGCGATTTGCGATTTGTTTGAAACGTAATAAAAACTATGTTTATTTATAAAAACTGGAGTTCTGCGCATGCGCTAGATTGTATCAGTCGACCCGTACTTCAGCTCTTAAAAATATTCATTTTTCGTTAGAAAAATAGTGTTAGTTTTAATTAAAACAGTGTCAAGATGTCAGTTAATCACCTAGACCAAAACATGAACTAATTCTACTGTAAGTACAGTTGTTATTTATTGTGTACTGTTGTGAACAGTAAATAGAAGCTAAGGTGGATAACTCCTTATCTCGCCATAGTGCCACGTAGTTAGATATCAACAGGTCAGTTGGCCTGCTGCTCCTCAGCGGTGCAGTTGCTGTATGGGCTGCACGCCATTGATTAATTGAAGGTCAAATTCAAGCAGACGATCTTTTTTTTTTTTTTTTTTGCTTTTTTTGTTTTATTTAATATTATATATATATATATATATATATATATATATATATATATATATATATATGATCCTTCATTTATGCGATATTTTCATCAGGTCATGTCGTCTAAAAATGCACCTAAGCGGTGTCGATCTGTCGGATCCACACCACGCTCGTCTCCTGAGAAACAAAAAAGTTGTCGAGCGAAAAGAATGACGCTACCTGTGACTCCAGCTACCCCGGTAATAGCAGAGGTCATTCAATCTCAGCCTGGTACTTCTCAAGATACCGAATCACCTATTTTTACTCCTAATCCTTTGGAAATTCTTCAAAATGAAAAAGAGTCTATGGAATCTGCAACCATTCCTAAAGACCCTCGACCTCCTCCGATTTTTGTTAAAAATATAAAAAACTTTTCGTTATTGTGCATACAGCTAAATAAAATAACAATTGCCGGGAGCTACACCTGCTTAAGTCGTACTAGCGATACTAAAATATCCCCAAGCACAGCTGATGCTTATCGACAAATAGTCAAATATCTGACCGATACAAAGGCAGATTTTCACACATACCAGCTCAGGCAAGAGCGCTCTCTGAAAGTAGTGATCCGTAACTTATACCCCTCTACACCAGTTGAAGCGATACAAGACAAACTTACGGCCATGGGATTTAAAGTAAAACAGGTCACCAATGTATTGAAGGACAACAGAGATGACTCAAGGGAAAATAGAAAGATTCCATTACCTCTATTTTTTGTTGACTTGGAACGCTCTGCAGGAATAGATAAAATATATGAAATTAAAAGATTGTATCACACATGTGTTAAGGTTGAAAAACCTTACACTAAGAGAGAAATTGTCCAGTGCCACAACTGTCAGGCATATGGCCACACCAAGGCTTACTGCCATCTTATACCAAGATGCGTGAAATGCGAACAGACACACAAGTCTGGCGAATGCACAAAATCGAAATCAGAACCCGCAGTATGTGCTCTATTTCTAGATGGACATCCTGCCAACTACAAAGGCTGTGAGATCTACAGAAATATGAAAAATCAATTCTACAAATCTCGAAACAAAGAAGAAACTTCCCAACCCGGAAGAGGGCCTGCTAAAAAAGTGGACCCTAGAGTTTCCTGCTCTCAGTTACTTGGGGGTAGAAACCAGACTGACAAATGTGAGGCCCTGCCACAACAGCAACCCCAATTCCAACGTCAACATCCTGTCCCTCCTAATGAACAAAACCCTCATCAACATCAAATTCCTCATATTCCTCCTCCATCACATGCCACAGATCTTACCAGTCTCTTGGCATCTTTCCTTACTGACTTTAAATCCCTTGTTACCCCATTGATATCACTCCTCACAAATCTTGTATCTCATCTCATCCCTCTTTTAAAAAATCCTTAAATGAATCTCATCAAACCCTTACACATTCTCCTTTGGAATGCGAATGTTGTTAGAAACCACACTGACGAACTAACAGCTCTACCACTAGACAAGAACGTTGACGTAGCCCTCATTACAGAAACTCGACTGACCAAAAAACAGAGTTTAAAAATCCCAAAGTATTAACATATCGTAATGACCACCCTGACGGTAGGGCACAGGCCGGTACTGCTGTCCTTGTACTCGAATCTCTCTCGAATCACCTACTCCTAACACCAAGCCACGATTTCCTACAATCCACTGCTATCATAATCAAAACTCCTCCTTTCCTATTACCGTTGCATCAGCGTATTGCCCTCCTAACCAATCCATCTTCAATGCCCAATTTAGTTCCCTCCTCAATTCCTTAGGACATCATTTCTTCCTGGGTGCAGACTTAAACTCAAAGCATCAACAGTGGGGATCAAGAACTCTCGTGGTAGAACATTGCTGTCTGCACTCAATTCCCACCGTTTCTGCCTCCTTCCTCCTAACTCACCTACCTACTGGCCCACTTATCGTAACCGCAATCCTAATATCCTTGATTTCTTCATCCACAGTTGTTTAGGTCCCCTCAATCATTCTCTTACCCTTCTTGATGACCTTTCCTCAGACCACAGTCCTCTAATACTCCAAGTATCACTAGCTCCTATTCTTAAACCCTCCCCACCATCCTTCATCAGAGGTCCAGTCAACTGGAAACTCTTTCAGCAAATCCTTTCCGATCAAATTGACCTCAGAATAACCCTGAAAACCGCAGAAGACCTTGACAATGCCGTACATTCCTTTACCACCATGTATCAACAAGCAGTCTGAACTCCCCAAATCACTCCCCGAAAATCTTTTAAAAAAATAACTTGCCCCAACTTACCTCCTTGATAATAAATATCAAACGCCGTGCCAGATCATTTGGCAACGCACCAGGCATCCAGCTGATCGCCGTTCCTATAATTATTACTGAAGCAGAAATTATCCTACTTCAGATCCCAATCATTTAACTCCTACCTTACATCTCTCTCCACTCATGATAATTCCCTTTGGAATATCACCAAATAAATCCTAAAATCCCACCATGTCTCCCATCCCATCCGACGAAGTGATGGCTCCTGGGCGGCGTCAGATGAAGACAAAGCTGAGGAATTCGCCAAACACCTCTCCTGCACATTCACTCCTCATCCGGAATCCCATCCTACCCACACGCAATATTAGAAGAATTCCTCTCTTCACCCATCCCACTCTCCTTACAACCAAAAGCAGTTAATCCTTCTGAGGTCAAACATCATTTACAAAAACTATCTCCCCGTAAATCTCCTGGATACGACCATCTAATCCCGCATATCCTTCGGCAACTTCCATCCAAAGCAATCATATTCCTCACTTATATATACAATTGTATCCTACGAACTACCCACTTTCCTCTCTTATGGAAACATTCTGTCACCATCCTTTTTCTGAAACCAAGTAAACCTTCTAATAACACAACTTCCTATAGACCAATAAGCCTACTTCCCATCCTTCAAAAATCTTTGAAAAGATTCTACTGAAACGTATCCTACCCATTATAGAATTCCAAAACCTTCCTACCCACCAATTCGGATTTCGTTCCCAACATTCCACTGTCCAACAAGGCCTCCGAGTTGTTGACCATATATCCTCAGCCCTAGAAAGCAAGCAATATTGCTCGGGTGCATTTCTGGACATTGCGCAAGCATTTGACCGGGTATGGCACACCGGATTGCTCTTCAAGCTTAAAACCTATCTACCTCAGTCCTTATATCTGGTACTTCGATCCTATCTCTCTAACCGCTCCTTTCAAGTCCGCTGTGGAACTGAATTTTCCAAGTGTTATTCAATTCAGGCAGGAGTTCCTCAAGGGAGCGTCTTGGGTCCTATCCTTTATATTCTATTTACCGCTGATATTCCTACTCATCCTGAAACTCTCCTGGCAACATTCGCTGATGACACGGCCATCCTATCTTCTAATTCAGATCCCGAAACAGCATCCTTTAACCTACAAAGTTACCTCTCTCTTATTGAACACTCGTGTAATAAGTGGCGTATCCAAGTAAATGAATCTAAATCCAAACACACCACTTTCACCTTCGGCGCAAGTCGTGTCCACCAGTTTATTTCAACTCCATACCACTTCCCCTCTCCGACACAGTTCGGTACCTTGGCTTCCTTTTAGACAAAAGACTAACATGGAACCCACATACCAGACTTAAAAGACAACAGCTTAACCGACGATATGGCCAACTATATAGACTACTCAATAAAAAATCTCAACTTTCAGTTGAGAACAAACTATTAATCTACAAGACAATCCTGAAACCTATCTGGACCTACGGACTCGAACTGTGGGGGACAGCAAAACTTTCCAACATCAAACGCATTCAATCCTTTCAGTCTAAAGTTCTCCGAACAATAGTCGATGCTCCCTTTTATGTAACCAATAAAACCCTACACAATGACCTTAATATCCCATTTGTACTTGACCTAATCCCAGACAAATTTTCCAAATTTCATCAGAATCTCACTCATCATCCTAATCCTGTAGCACAGTCTCTATCTACCTCCAGTCATCCCTACAATCCTCCTCGGAGGTTAAAACGGCAGTGGCTCCGCGACCTTTTGTAAAAATGTATATATTGGAGTACTGGCACTGGCCAGATTCTTCACTCATGTCCTGAGCTTCTGTTGCTCTAGTGCCCTCGGGTCAATGTAAATATTGTACATAGGTGTGAATGCGTTTTATTTCTTTTGTTATTTTTCGTCTGATATTTTGTATTAATTATCTTGTATATTACTTTATCTTTATATATATATATATATATTGTTTTCCTTTCTTATGTACATATTGTGTGAATGAATACTATAGCCCTAGTACCAATGCCCTTCAGTGTGGCAGACTGTATTAATACTCAATAAAAGTTAAAAAAAAAAAAATTATAAAAACTGATGTTTCAGCTGTCTTAAGATTCACTAGAAGTGCCTAATTTTTCCCAGCACATACCGTTAGGTTTGAAAAAATATATCATCAAACCAGCTTTAAATACAAATGGTTTTCATTTCTTCTACTATTATCTTACATCAGGGCATTATTAATGCGATAACTACGTTAAAAACTGCAGGAAATGAAGGGAAAAGATATTAGTTTGTCACTAATGCAATAAAACTTCCAAATTGGAACTTTTGTTTTTTCTCCTAATGTCCAACCGTAGCCTTAGCTTGCCCCAGTATGTGAGGTTAGAAAGGATAAAGCCACTATAACTTTTTATAAAAATGGGAAACAGGGACGTTCCTTGGGATGAATCGTACAAAGCAATTCATTAAACGTTTTAGTTTCGTTTCGAGATCAGCTGAGATGCCCCCATATACCTTACAGTTATGGTCAAAATGGGGAAATATTAAGGAAGTAATACGGGTTTTAAATGAAAATAGGTGACGGAAGTAATTTAGGAGTTTTAAGATAGAAAAGGTACGGCAATAGACATTAGATACATATTTTTTCCAGGAAAGGGTTTGATCAAAGGTGATTTCTATGTGCTTATTGGTTGGATAAACTTTTATGGGATTATCATGTAGGAACAGGATTTGAATATTAGGAACAGTTTTAAAGCGGTCATTGGAGCCTACTAGAATTGCCTTTGTCTTCTCCAGATTCATCTTCAACGTGTTAGCTCCTAGAAAAAGAAGTCTTCAGAATTGAAATGGTGATGTTTAATTTCAAAAGTAGTAGAAGGATTATGATTGAGTGATAATAAATGGTTATTGAAATCTTATGGATACTCAGAGAAGGAACTGTGATCATTGGATTCTGTTAGGGATATATTATGGAGGATTTGGATTTTGAGTCGGAAGCATTGGACAGGGCATTATGGAAGTAGGTGGTTTTAGCATTGTCGGAAAAATGCGTGTGATGGGTAGAAGAATAAGGAACACGATAAAGATTGAGGGAAAAGCAGAAATGAAGTGTTTTTTTTTAGAGTTTTAAAGCATATTCACCTTAAAATCACCGTTGATGATAATATTAGTGCAATTGGAAACTAGGTTAACAAGGGAAGATTCAAAAAGGTTGTCGAATGGGACACGAGAAGGCCGGTAAACTACTGCATAAAACAGAGAAGAGGAAATAGAAGAAATTTCAACGAATATCTATTCTATGTGAGGAAACTGATGTGAAGGAGACTGTTGGCCTTAAGACTGTCGTTGATATATGAGAAATGCGACACTACCTCACGTGCGGTGAGATAAATCGTGACTTAGGAATGAGTGATCGGGTAATGCAAATCAACTATAATCAATAGTGAATAATAAGAGGAGAGGAGAACAAGTTGGCGAGGAACTGACGGGCTGCTCGGCAGTTACTCCATACTACCTATTAACGTTAGAGACTGCTCCAACTGATTTAGCATCATTCATTAGATTATTATTAACTAGAGTTTATTTGAGGGTGTTGCGGCAACAGTTTCCGGCATAGTTTCCGCTCTTGCTACATGGTACATCAAGTTTGCCTTCCCGCTACCAGGCAGCGCCCTACAAGCTCACCCGTGCAACATACTAAAATTGTATCTTTTATTTCTTATTGTTGCATTATAAAATACTTAAATTGTAAATTGGAATATACATATTCATTGTATATACTTTTTATTAATAAAGTTTAGTTGCGATAACATATACTGACCAAAGCTCAAAATGTTATATTAACGGTTTAGTATAGTATTTATTCTTGGTAGCCGGTTTAGTCTTGGAGGAATGAATACCCCAGTCAAACCTCAATTTCTTAGATCTACGGATCTCCACCCCTTCAGGGTGTAGACCTTTACGCAGATGGTCAGTATATGTCTCATATACACTTTCGATTCACCTTGATCTGCTCTTCTTAGTTAACGTCATCCTGATACCTTTTTCCTCTTCTCTATCTCCATGCAAGTTGGACGCTGACCCGTCCGCTTGCAGTCCTATATACTGATTCAGGAGTTTGATCCCTCCGGTTGTGGTTACCAACCTTGCAGATCCCTTACACCGCAGGCTGATCCTCAAGGCTAATCCCTTACACCGCAGGCCGAGAGGGATTGGGTGCTGATCCGCCTGTCACTCGATCCATCCATTTATTCATCTTCCTCCATCCAGTCAGTCATCTCACCCTAAATACTGAACACGCACTATCGAGGTCTTCTGGTATCTTGCATAATGCCACTGTATACATATACCTCGACAAGAGGTTGAAACTTTTATGCAAGTTTTTAAAAAAGTTAACAGCTTCTGTGAAACTTTTAAAGAAAAAGTGGTTAAAACAAAAGTTCTAAGCAACTTTTTTGTAATAAAGTTCCAGATTTATAGTAATATTTTAACTTGAATTCATTCATGTTCCTAAAAAAAAAATAAGTTCGGTTAAATGAAAAATAAACAATAATTGGGATTAGAATTAGAATTTAGTAGCAAGTGTCATGGCCGCAAGTGCAGTATAACATTCATGTCGCTCTGTATTTGTTGCTTTGTAATGTGCTCAAAATTCAAAGTTGTGGTGTAATACTTAATCAACAGTGAGTTAATAAACAGTTTTACACTTTTACGTTGACGTACACGCAGGTGAGGTACTATTTATTAACAATAAACAATTGATAAATTGGTGCTCATTTGGTTAGATCGAGAGGCCGTTAATTCCCTTACGTGCCTTATCATAATCCGGTAAGCTCACGGCCAGGGCTCTGTTTACTAACTTCCTTCAGTCATCAGGTCTTCAGTTCGAACCCAAGACATTATATTTACTTTTTTTTTTTTTTTTTTCCAGAGACTGTTTTATTTTATTTAAATATTTATTGTAAGAAATGTTTTATTTTATTTCTGATTATAGTTATGTATATAGTTTATTTTTTTAATACTTTATTTCGTAATCTTCAATCTTTTTAATTGTCATATTTAGGAGTAGATATTTTTTTTTCTCTCTCTTATCATAATATGGAAGATATGAATTTAGATAAGAGTTCGTCAAGTGAAGATTCGGAGGACGAAACGCCGTTTTCTGAGGTTAGCGAAACAGATTCGCAGTATTTAAAAAGACGAACACTTCAAAAACGTCATCGAAACACTCCTCCTGGGTCGGGAGCTAATTCCCCAATAAGAAAAAAAACAAATCAGCTAAA
Organism: Nezara viridula; assembly: GCA_928085145.1. NCBI lineage: Eukaryota > Metazoa > Arthropoda > Insecta > Hemiptera > Pentatomidae > Nezara > Nezara viridula. The sequence goes on from OV725078.1 coordinate 201,887,235, forward strand.
CCTAAACAGTTAGCAGAGCAAAATAAATCTAAAAAGTCAACTGAACAAAGTAAATCCACTAAAACTAAACAATCAGCCGAGCAAAATATATCACCACCTCAAACCAGAAGCAAATCAATTACCATAGCATCAGAGCCAACTGCACCAACCACCACTAACACCAATAATCCTGTTTCCGTTAATAAAATATCAAGCAAGATTCCGGAGCCTCAAGAGTTTTCTGAGCCCGAGCCGCCACCTATTTTCATATCTAAAATCGATAACTTCATTACATTTGGTCAAGAAATTGCAGGTCTGATTGGACAGACCAATTTCCGCTGTTTCTCCAGAGTTAATGATATCAAAATAAACACAAACTCTCGAGAAAATTACAAAACACTTATAAATTATTTTACGTCCAAAAACTATGATTTTCATTGTTACCAATTAAGACAAGAAAAGCCATACCGAGTGGTGTTGAGAGGACTACACTCAAGCACCCCAATATCTTTCATCAAAAGTGGCCTAGAAGAAATAGGTCACAATGTTAGGCACATATCATGCGTACTACACCCAACGGAAAAATATCCTTTACCACTATTTTTCGTCGATTTAGAACCTGCCAGTAATAACATCGAAATTTTTCAAGTGAAGAGGCTTATATATTCCACCATTAAATTTGAAGAGCCTAGACAAAAGCCTATAATAGTGCAATGCACTAAGTGCCAAGAATTGGGGCATACAAAGACTTATTGCCATCACCAGGCCAGACTTATTGCCATCACCATGCGTGAAATGTGCCGGCCCACACGCATCAGACACTTGTCAGAGACCTCGAGACCTGCCTGCGAAATGTGCCCTTAGTGGTGAAGAACATCCAGCAAACTACAAAGGATGCAAAGTTTATAAACATTTTTATAAGCAGAGAACTCAGAACATAGCCTCGAAAAGCGTAAAACTAAACCAACAAAATTTTACCCATCTACCTGAAATTGATAATCCATCAGATTTTCCAGAATTGCCAAAAACGACTACTCAGAATACACAGCTAGCGTCTACTTCAAAAGAAATTGATCAACCTCAGCAGGACTTCAACCTCAGCAGAAAAACACTAATCACTACGAAGAAGCAGCAGCCTCAAATTCAGGCGCCTCAAATCTCCCAATGCAAACCTCAACCTCACAATCCCCAATCTCATCCTCCACGTCAGCAAATTCTCCCTCATCATATACCCTTACGAGTCAAATTACCGCCGCAGCATCCTCAACAGTCCCATCCTAACGCCCAGAAAAAGAGTGCAGCACAAGTACCTTCCAATCTAGACCACCTCGTGCACAACGACGGATCCCGCCCTCAGCTAATATTCCTAATCCACCACAAGAACCTATCCTGAATCCAATTCACAATCAACATCCATCTGATATAACCTCCATTCTTTCATCCTTCCTATTGGACCTCCAAAATACCATAAAAACACTTATCACTCTTCTCACCAGAATCCTGACCGAAATTCCATTCAATTTCCCACGATGAGCACAAAGCCCCTAACTATCCTTTTATGGAATGCTAACGGATTAAATAACCACCGTGACGAACTTGACTTATTTCTTCATAATAATAACATTGACATTGCTTTACTGACTGAAACTCACTTCACTAAACGAATACATTTCTACATACGTGACTATTCACTTATAGAACTGATCACCCAGATAACACCTCCCACGCCGGTTCTTGCATTCTTATACATAAATCATTACCCCATTCCCTTATTCCTTCCTCTCCAACTGATGCCATTCAATCAGCTTCTGTAGTCCTTTCAACTCGCCCTTTCCATCTCACATTCTCAGCTATATACTGTCCTCCTGGTATTTCCCTCTCCTATAACCTCCTTGATACCTTATTCCAATCCCTCGGATCGTGCTTCATTGCTGGAGGAGACTACAATGCTAAACACCAACGATGGGGTTGTCGAACATCCAACCCCCGCGGTAACATCCTATGACGTGTTTCAATTTCCAACAATTATTCAATCCTTTCGCCCATGAGTCCTACATATTGGCCAACATCCCAGATCTCCTCCTCACAAACCATAACCAAATCCCTTGATGACCTTTCTTCAGACCATAGTCCAGTTCTGCTTTCTCTACATTCGAGCTATGCTCCTAAACCATCAACTCCTAAATTGATTACAGGACAAGTAAACTGGGACGAATTTCGTGATTATTTGGAAAACAAACTAGACTTAAAAATTCCGCTAAAGACAAAAGACGACATTAATGGTGAAATTGAAAAACTGACAGCGTCAATAACAGACAGTATAAATAATAATACTTTTATCAATAAGTTTAACAATTCACAACAAGACTGACTTGCCACAGCATATTCGTATCTTGTTGAAGGAAAAACGCAGAGCAAGATCGAAGTGGCATAGAACCAGATATCCAACAGATAAAACTCATTATACCCAACTGACTAACAAACTAAAATCTGAAATTGAAAAATACAAAATTCAAAATTTACTAAATTTTACTGAAAAACTTACACCTACCGACAAATCACTATGGAGGACCACTAAAAGGCTCCTGAAATTTAAAGACCGTAATCATCCACTGAAGCTCAAACCTGGTCCAAATCCGATGAAGAAAAATCACAAATCTTTGCTCGTCACCTCTTTAAAATCTTTAATCCACACCTCGATATTCTTAACCCAAATCACCTTGAATGTATTGAAGCAGAACTGGATATCCCACTCCAAATGTCTCTTCCACCTAAAGCCTTTCATCCTTCAGAAATATCCGACATCATTCAAAGGTTACCTTCCCGAAAAGCTCCTGGACACGACCTAATTACATCCCAGATCCTAAAACTGCTTCCTCGGAAAGCCATTCTATTCCTTACTTATATATATAATGCTGTACTGCGATCAACATACTTTCCTGACCCTTGGAAATTATCTATTATCAAAATGATACATAAACCCAAAAAGCCACCAGAAAACCCATCCTCCTATCGCCCTATCTCCCTTTTACCCATCCTAGGCAAAATCCTGGAAAAGCTCATCCTAAAACGCCTGTATCCCATCCTAGATTCTAATCACATTATCCCAGATCATCGATTTGGATTCCGTAGATCCCATTCCACTATCCAGCAATGCCATCGTGTGGTGGATGATGTCTCCTCTGCATTGGAGCGCAGAATATACTGCACGGGAGTCTTTCTCGATATAGGACAGGCTTTTGATCGAGTTTGGCACCCAGGACTGCTTTACAAACTCCGTAAATTTCTACACCCTACATACTTCCTCGTTATCCGTTCCTATCTTACTGATAGATCCTTCAAAGTAAATCATAATAATGCCTATTCATCCCTTTTTTCCCAGTCCGCTGGTGTTCCTCAAGGTAGTATCCTAGGTCCTATCCTTTACACAGTTTATACAGCTGATATCCCAACCCATCCTAACACAGTCATTACCACGTATGCCGATGATACATGTGTCCTATCAGTTAATAACGACCCAACAATTGCATCCCAAACCCTTCAATCACACATCACAAACCTTGAAGAATGGTGTCAAAACTGGAGACTAAAAATAAATTCCAATAAATCCCATCAAATCACCTTTACCCTTCGTCGTAAACCTATGACTTCCTGTCCTACAGTATCCGTTAACAATACCCCACTTATCCCTGTTGACCAAATCCGATACCTAGGACTCCATCTGGACAAACGTCTAACTTGGAATCCTCATACCAAACTGAAACGACAAGAAACAGCTCGACGTTTCTGACTACTTCAACACTTACTAGACAAACGCTCTAACCTTCCAATCAATTATAAAAGACTCATTTACATGACTATAATAAGGCCTGTTTGGACTTACGGAGTTGAGCTATGGGGCTCCACCAAACCTTCAAATTCCTCTCGCATCCAATCCTTACAATCCAAAATCCCTCGTAAAATCCTCACTGCTCCCTACTTTGTCACAAACAAAATCATCCATAACGACCTTAATGTTCCTTATGTTTCTGACCTGGCCCAATCCAGATACCTATCCTTCCATAACAAACTTCAGAACCATCCAAACCCTCTCGTTTCTAACCTTGCTTCCTCTTCGATCCCTGACAACCCTCCGAGTCGTCTGAAAAGAAGATGGCCCGAGATCTCCTTTTGTAAATACATTTTTAGAGTGCTACCAATGGTTAGTTTCTCAACATATGATTTCATGCTATTTTATTCCTTTGTTCACATTTACTGAATGTATTTTTACTTGTAATACAGTTGTAAATATTATCAATAAATAAAATAAAAAAAAAAAAAGAACGAGAATTTGTAAACGAATTACACATGATTCTAATGTCATTGTTTTGAGTAGTTATGAATAAAAGTAATTTTTAAATCGAATTTTTATCGAAATTTAAACGAAATCAACAGAACATGAGTTTTTAAAAAAAATGTAAACGTTGTTTAAAAAGTTCACTTGAAACGTTGCAAGGGAAAATGTTCTAGCTCCAAAAGACCTAAATCACTATTAACAATTTAAATTCGGATGATAGCTAAACTTTAAAAAAATGAAAGGCTTTTTCTGTTTCAATCCCTTGAAATTGTTTGTTTCAATTCACCTTCTTCATGATAACATTGGCCACGATTTCAAAGAAAAAATGATATTCTACATTAAATAATTTAATAAATTAAAATAAAATACAAACCAATGAATAGCAAAAGTAATTATATAATAATCTAAGGTGCTAATCTATAAGGGAAATCACTAAGTCCCCCTAAAAATTGTCTGAAAGAAATTTAATGAAACATTATTTCTAGGTGACAACTAACATGGAGCCACCATCAGGAGAGCCACAAGATGTGTCTATTACGACACTTTCGTCTAGGGAATTAAAAGTTTCTTGGCTCCCTCCACCTTCCAAAACACACAATGGTCATCTTCTTGGATATTATGTTGGAGTTAGGGAATATAAGTATGTATCTATGTTTGTAGGAAAATAGCTTTATTTTGTAGTGCGTATTATTCCTTAGACATTTCATCATAGAAATCACGGTTAGTTATGGATAAACATTATCATTTTTATTTTCGTTTTGAATAAAATCTTGAAATCATTGAAATCTTAGCATCATTAATCCAGTTATTTTTTAAAAAATAAAAACACCTAGATATTCATTCAATTTTATTTTATTTTATGAATCATTTGTAGTTTTTTAGATGATTTTTTTATAATGTAGTCTGCTGTACTTAGTTCGCATTTAGGTATACTTTTTATTAATGTTATGTTTAGCATTTCTGAGAGGTATGAAACCACCCTGAATTGTAATTGAAACTCTTTCAGTCTCGCCACAGATTTTTCCTGTATTTAATGATTTGACTGAGATCAATTTCTTCTCCTTCCAAATAGTCTTATAATGGTCATCATTTTTCATTTCATGTTTCTTCACTAAAATTAAGTGCAATGTAAATTAGTTTATCATCTGTTTTTCTCGCTTTTGCGGGTTGAGTATCTGAGGTGGGAGTCAAAAAGTGAAGCCACCTTCATATTACTTTTTTTTTCAAATATTTTCTGATCATATGTGCTGTGTCTAAGAGAACTGATTGTGGATCCTCTCTTAGCACACCAGTAGATAATTTTAAACTATCCGCACCTGCCATCGTTCACATCGGTATCAGCCCATTTGTGGATGTTATATTTGGAGTGGTGGTGACGCTTTCCAAATAGATACAATTCCTTCAATTCGATCACCAATAGTGTTGCCCAAAATCAGTTTTGGTGGAATCCTCGATTGCTCCCCACCTTCAGATCACTCTCAAGCACAGGCGGATCTACGGGAGAGGGGGCTTTCGGGCTGAACCCCCCCTCTCCCCAAATGGTAAAATGTAACCATGTTTTACAGAAAAAAATATTAATAACTATCTCTGAAAGTATTCTTGTTCGTGTAATTATATTTAATAGGAGTTCAAGAACCACTTACACACCATTTCATTTTTTTTTTTTTTTCAAATTAATCATCGTGATATGTATATGAAAAAAAAATTTAATTTTCGGTTTTTGTCCCAGCTACTCCACATAATCCGCCTTTATTAAAATCAGCAGCGACATTCAAACTGCAATAGATGATAAAAAGTTAACTATCATTCTCGACTTCTCCAAAGCCTTCGATTCCATTAACCATTCCATCCTTTTCAACAAACTGAAATTATTATCCTTCTCCAATAGTTCCATCTCTTGGTTTCAATCCTTCCTTTCACAACTTACCCAAGCAGTCTCCATACCCAATCAACCACTATCTGCCTTCCTTTCTTTATCCTCTGCAGTTGCCCAGAGTTTAAGCATATCTCCTCTCTTTTTTCAGCTCCTACATTAACGATCTACCTAAATCAATTCTCCATTGTTCCCACCACCATTATGCAGACGATTCACAGATGTACCTACCTATCATTTTCCCCTGCTGAGTTACTGGTGTATGTGCCAAGATCCAAAAACACCTAGATCGAATCAGTGCCTGGGCAAATGTAAATGGATTAAGGTTAAATGCTGCCAAAACTCAGGCCATTGTCATTGCTTCCAAGCCCCTTCTTAGATGAGATACAGACTTTCCCATCCTTTACCTTAATGACCAGCTAATCTCCTTCTACTCATCTGTTAAAAATTTAGGATTTTTCATTGATCCAAAACCTCTTTTGGAATCACCATATTTCTCATATCTCTCGACGGACAATTTCCACCCTCAATCTATTCCATCGCTTCCGCCATCTCCTACCTCAACATACACGTAGACTCCTAGTTTCCTCTCTCATTTTCCCCCACTTTGGCTGTAGCTGTGTGGAGTATGATGGCCTCTCTGTGGAGCTCCGCGATATACTGAAAAGACTAATGAACAGCTGCGTAAGATTTATGATCGGGGCCCAAAGATACTCCCATGTCTCTCACCACTACGCTGAGTTAAAGTGGCTTTTCCCCTCCTTCCGAAGACAATATTTTCTAGGTAGGTTCCTCTACTAAATCATCAACAACCATCGTCCTTATTACGCCGACAACCTTCTCGAGTTCAAATCCTCAATCGATTCCCTGTCCACAAAATCTCGACCTTCTAACCTTTACATGCCTTCAAAGTGCAAGACCAAAACCAAGGCCGCCTAACTATTGGAAGACCAAGACCATAACTGAGAGAGAGAGAAACACTTTATTTCCATAAAATATAAAGGATTGCTGCCCAATCATATTGGGTTGCTATATACACAGCATACTCTTCTATCCTTAGAACAATATATGAACTTATATATAAATATACAGAATTATTATTTAATATTAGTAAAATATATATATATATATATATATATATATTTTACTAATATTTAATAATATATATATATATTTTATTACTTTATTTATTTATATTTTTTTTTTAGTTTTTTCCTTTTTCCTTCCTTTCATTGTTCATGCTTTTTTTTTTTTTACATTTAATTTCCCTTTCTCTCTCTTCTCTCTCTTTATCTCTATTGTTTTCAATTATTTACCAAATAAATAAACAAATACATAAATTAAAACTCTCGGGCTTGCCATGCACGTGTGGTGAATGATTCTCAGGGAGTCGAGGACTATATTTTCAGCCAACCTCGCTACGTCCTTAATGTCGACACCTAGTTCCTCGAGGAACCTCCTTGTTCTTTTTGGGATAGTTCCGCGAGACCCAAACCAGAGGCCTCACACGGTGAACCCTCTCTCTCCGAAGGTCTCACGGAATTTCTCTTTTAGGAAACGGATACATTTATCGTACGTGTTCTTCTTTTACATTTCCACTTCACCCGCCTGATTGAGGTCATTGGTCTCAAAGCGGACAGTTGGATCCAAGATCAGCGCTGTCCATTCTGTCTTGGGAAATGCGACGATATCCGCGTATCTCGTAGAGCCTCCACTATCGATGCAATATACCTCGTCAAAGCAGGTGAATTTCTTTTCCCTAAGGAGCCTCATCAACTCGAACTTGACCCGGTGGTGACGACGTGTTATGAGGAGGGAGTTGTTGGGGCATTTTCCCAGCACATGGGCTGGTGTTTCAGACTCTCTGCCGCATTTACGGCAGAGGGACCCAACTTCTCTGACCTTCAGGGGAGCATAATTAATGTTTAGTTTTAGGGCATTCTACCATTCATACCCAGAAATTACTTGCTTTTCGTAGATTTATCTATTCGCTTTCGGGGTCTCTTTAAAATGGCGATCACCAATACCCTGCTACCTGCAGTTGGCCCATTCCTCAAATGCATTTTCTCGTAGCGTCTGCTGTAGAGCTTTCACATTTCGATGACTCTGATGAACCCCCAATATCTCGGCACATTCAGCAATTTCAGCTGAATAATCGAAGGTAGACTGAAAAAGGGCATCTGGTACATTGGACAGTCGCTGAGCAATGGACCAATGTTGAAGAGGAGCCTCCCATTGGCAGCGGATTAATCCCAATCCTCGGTATCTCCTGGGGGCATACAACATCGCTGTGGAAGTATTCGCAGGGAGTCCAATAATGGCCTTTACGCTCCTGCGAATCATAATGTCGATGCCCTCCAGTATAGCACGACGCAGCTTTGTTAGGGGCGCAGTTTGGAGAGGGTAAGTAAGACCCGGGAACAGATATTGATTGACAATGTTGAGTTTCCGCTCAGGTTTAAGTAAGCAAGAGGTTACCAGCTTGTTTAAATTATCATTCAATTCATTTATCATTCAGCAGCACTTTGATCTGGCTAGTTACTTGGACACCGTTACTAATCTTTATGGTGTTCGTGCTAAGGAGAGCTGATATGACATTTGTAATATTCGGTGACCTGCTTTCTTAATTCGTGGTACCCGAACATTCTCTATGATCCGGCACACAATCGAATATATGGTGATCGGCCTCCAGGTAGAGATATTGTTTATATCACCTTTGCCCTTATATATTAATATTGTGCGCCCTTTCGAAGTGGTTCCGGAACATAGGCCACCTTCAGCATTATCTCTGCAATCGTTTTGATAATGTTTGATACGTCAAAATATTTGATTGTACGGATCAGAACTCCATCAGGCCCCGGCGATGTGTCCATTGATGTTGACTTAATGGCTTTCCTGATAGCTTCTATCTAAATTTACAGCAAATCCGGCATAGGGGCACACTGTTCGTAATCCACTCGCCCGCAGAGATTTTCGCTCTCAAAGAGGTCTTTATAATGCCTCTCGATTTCGGCCATTTTTAGAGGACACCGTTTAGGAGCTTCGGCATTCATTACAGTTTGCACAACCTTTTTTCTTTTATTGTAATAGTTATATTGAGCAACCTCGTACTGATACTGCTCTTGCCGACGACTCCTGTCTACTTTGTTTGCCCTCTGCGGATTTGAAACTTGTCCAGCACACTTGTCAGCCATTTTCATTTTTTTTTCTCATCCTATAAAATATCCTTTAAAAAAAATCGATGTTTTAAATAAAAATTAAGGCAAAATAGTAATTAATACTTGACAATCTTAGTTACTACATGTAAATAATTGGTATAACCAATATACTTTTGCATTTAACTCCTCTAATTTTTCATTCGGGCTTAGTTAGGTTTCTCCTATCTAAATAATTATAGTAATATCTCTACAGTAATAAGCTAATGAGTAACTGCAAGACTGTTGTGAGACTTTTGCGCAAGACGAAGACCATGACCAAGAATGAGTATGCAAGACCAAGACTCGTCTCGGTCTCGCATTTGGGCAACACTAATCACCAGTTCCTGAAATTTTCTGATTTTGTTTCCCTCAGAAAAGCTTATATTATTACCAATGGAGATCCCTACATCAATAATGTTGTATATTCAAATATGGAATACAGAAACTTTCTTTGGATTAATGTGAACTATTAACAGGGATGCCCAGAAGGGGGTGGTTCCTATCTGTTTCAAATCTTTTTTTACCAATACACCTTTGAAAATTATATATAGTATAATAAATGAAGAATGGGAAAAATTGAACCAATATAGTAATTAAAAATAATGAAACATTTATAGAGTAAATCAAATTAGTTTATAAGAGCGGTTTTTTTTTTTAATTTCAAGGTTATATATTCCAGCAGATGTGAGGATCCCCATGGGAGCTGTGCTGCCGCTAAACCTGGCTGGTATAGTGATGAATGGGTCACTAAAAGTTACGGAAAAACAAAAAAATTAAAATTAAAAATAATTTTCTAATATATAGATGACATTCATTGCATTATAAATAAAAAAGAGGTGGACCGATTCCTTATATGATTTTCATGAAAAATTGCAATTTACAATTGAAGAATAAATGAATGAAAGAAAGAAATGTTTAGACATAGAACCTATAAAAAGACAATAATGGTAACCGCACCACCTAATGCCCAAAATAATGAAGACCAGCGAAACCATGATGAATTTTTATTCTAATCACCTCCAACATCACAAACTTTTTATAGTAAATAATTTAATATACAAAGCCATCAAAATTACAGATAAACCGAGGATAAGGTAAAAGAAAAAAAATTCAGTATTCTTTCTTTTTAATAGTTTTTATCCAAAGAAACTCATAAATAAATTGTAGAATAAAGACATGGAAATAATGAACGATGAAAAAGAAGGAAGGATACCCAAACAAAATAGAAAACCAGAAACTTATGTTAAATGCTCATAAGTTTTTTTTTATTATTTATTTATATGATATTTACAACTGTATACAAAATATACATCTGGTAAATTCGCACATGGATATAATGACATGGAACACATGTTGAGAAACTACCCATTGGTAGTACTCTAATAATATGTTTATATTAGAAGATCACGTGGCCATCTTCTTTTCATACGCCTCGAAGGTTTATCAGGAATCGAATAGGAAGCAAGGTTAGAGACAAGAGGGTTGGGATGGTTATGAAGTTTATTATGGAAGGACACATATCTGGATTGGGCCAAATCTGATACATAAGGAACATTAAGGTCATTATGGATAATTTTATTTGTAACAAAGTAAGGAGCATTGAGGATTTTACGAGGGATTTTGGATTGTAAGGATTGGATGCGAGAGGAATTTGAAGGTTTGGTGGAGCCCCATAGCTCAACTCCGTAAGTCCAAACAGGCCTTATTATAGTCATGTAAATGAGTCTTTTATAATTGATTGGAAGGTTAGAGCGTTTGTCTAGTAAGTGTTGAAGTAGTCGGAAACGTCGAGCTGTTTCTTGTCGTTTCAGTTTGGTATGAGGATTCCAAGTTAGACGTTTGTCCAGATGGAGTCCTAGGTATCGGATTTGGTCAACAGGGATAAGTGGGGTATTGTTAACGGATACTGTAGGACAGGAAGTCATAGGTTTACGACGAAGAGTAAAGGTAATTTGATGGGATTTATTGGAGTTTATTTTAATCCTCCAGTTTTGACACCATTTTTCAAGACTTGTGATGTGTGATTGAAGAGTTTGGGATGCAATAGATGGGTCGTTATTAACTGATAGGATACTTGTGTCATCAGCATATGTGGTGATGACAGTATTGGGATGGGTTGGGATGTCAGCTGTATAAACTTTGTAAAGGATGGGACCTAGGATACTACCTTGAGGAACACCTGCAGACTGGGAAAAGCGGGATGTATAGACATCGTTGTGATTTACTTTAAAGTATCTATCAGTAAGGTAGGAACGGATAATGAGGAAGTATGCAGATGGTAGGAATTTTCGGAGTTTGTACAGCAGTCCCGGGTGCCAAACTCTATCAAACGCATGTTCAACGTTGAGAAAGACTCCCGTACAGTACATACCGCGCTCCAATGCAGAGGATACTACGTCTACCACACGATGGCATTGCTGTATAGTGGAATGGGAGGAGCGGAATCCAAATTGGTGATCTAGGATTATGTGATTAGAATCTAGGATTGGGTGCAGGCGTTTTAAGATTAGTTTTTTCCAGGATTTTTCCCCTGATGGGTAACAGAGAGATGGGACAGTAAGAGGATGGATATTCTGGTGGCATTTTGGGTTTGTGGATCATTTTGACAATAGATATTTTCCAAGGATCAGGGAAATATGTGGATCGGAGTACAGCATTATATATGAAAGTAAGGAGTAGGATGGCTTTTCGACAAAGAAGTTTCAAGATCTGGGATGTTATTAGGTCATGCCCAGGAGCTTTGCGGAAGGGTAATCTTTGAATGATGTTGGATATTTCTGTGGGATGAAATGCTTTAGGTGGAAGGGACATTTGGAGAGGAGTATCCAGTTCTGATTCAATACATTCGATGTGGGTTGGATTAAGGATATCAGGATGTAGGTTGAAAATTTGGAACAGATGTTGACCGAATAACTGAGCTTTTTCTTCGTCGGATTTGGACCAGGTTTGGGATTCAGTAAGAAGTGGGTGATTAAAGTCTTTAAAGTTCAGAAGTTTTTTGGTTGTCGTCCATTGTGATTTGTCAGTTGTTGTAATATTTTCAGTTAAGTTCAGTAATTGTTGAGTTTTATATTTTCTGATTTCTGGTTTTAGTTTGTTAGTCAATTCGGTATAGTACGTTTTGTCTGAAGGATATCTAGTCCTGTGCCACTTCGATCTTGCTCTGCGTTTATCCCTTAATAAGATTCGAATATACTGTGGCAAGTTAATAAGTCTTGAATTATTGCTATTATTATTAACAAGTGTGTTATTATTTATACTCGTTGTTATAGTTGTAGTAAGGTTTTTTGTGGCATTATCAATATCTTATTTTGTCTTAAGGGGAATTTTTAAGTCCAGTTTATCTTCCAGATCATGACGAAATTTGTCCCAGTCCACTCGTCCTGTAATCAGTTTAGGAGGTGAAGGTTTAGGAGCAAAGTAGTAAAAGCAAAACTGGACTATGATCTGACGAAAGGTCATCCAGGGATTTGATAATGGATTGGGAGGAGGAAATCTGAGAGGTGATAAATATATCCAGGATATCGGGACGTTTTTTCAGAGATGTAGGCAAACATGTAGGATTCATGGGTGAGAGGATTTAATAACTGTTGGAAGAAGAGACACGTGATAGGATGCTACCGTGGTTGGATGTTCGACATCCCCATCGTTGGTGTTTAGCATTGTAGTCTCCTCCAGCAATGAAGCGCGATCCGAGGGATTGGAATAAGGTATCAAGGAGGTTATAGGAAAGGGAATTACCAGGAGGACAGTATACAGCTGAAAGTGTTAGATGGGAAGGACGAGTTGAAAGCATTACGTGTGGTACCCGACGTGAAAGCATTACCCGACGTGGGGTACGAGGAGTAGGATCTAAATTCTGTTGGACTTGTGATGGGAGGTTCATCTTGGTAGTAGGAACGAGTGGAGCTGGGTGTCGGTGATCTGGCGGGAGTTTGACCCTTAAGGGTAGCTGATGGGGAGGGGTTTGCTGACGAGGCTGTTGAGGTTGAGTATTAGAGCTTTTGGGCTTGGATTGGGAGGTTTGAAGCGCCTGACTTTGAGGCTGCTTCTTAATGATGGAAGGCTTGCATTGAGAATGTCTTGAATTCTGTTGAGGATAATCCTTAAGTGTAGAGATGGATGGTTGGTGTTGGACGCCGATAGAAGGTGAAGTCGGCAAAGCTGGGAAAGTTTCTTGATTTTCAATTTCAGATGCCTCAGGACAAGTTTTTTGAGCAGGTCCAAGGGTTTTCGTCGCTACGTTGCGTGATCTCTGTTTGTGAATATTTTTATATACCTCACAACCTCTATAGCTTGCAGGGTGGGCTTCACCACAAAGAGCACATGTCGCGGGCTCATCTCTTGGCTTCTGACAAGTGCCTGAAGCTTGAAAACCGGCGCATTTAACACATCTGGCCTCGTGATGGCAATATGTCTTCGTATGCCCTAAATTTTGACACTTAGTGCATTGTACTATTAGGGGCTTCTGCCTTGATTCTTCAAATCGTACTGTCGAGTATACTAAACGTTGAACCTGAAATATTTCATTATTCGTTTCTGCTGGTTCCAAATCTATAAACAATAATGGAAGCGGATATCTTTCCCTAGGATGTAGTACGGGTGCTATGTGCCTGACGTTATGGCCGATTTCTTCCAGGCCTGTTTTGATGGCAGACATGGGAGTGGTTGAATGTAGACCTCTCAGGACTACTCGATACGCCTTGTCCTGTTTCAATTGGTAACAATGGAAGTAGTAGTTTTTGGAAGTTAAATGGCTAATCAATTTTTTATAGTTTTCTCTAGAGTTCGTGTTTATTTTAATGTCATTGATTTGAGAGAAGCAGCGGAAATTTGGCTGTCCGATTAGTTTTGTAATTTCTTGACCAAACGAAACGAAGTTCTCAATTTTTGAAACAAAAACAGGTGGCGGCTCGGGGTCAGAAAAATCTTGAGGCTTCGGAATCTTGCTTGATAAATTGTTATCGAGAATAGTATTCTTGCTGGCTGAGGTGCTTGGTGCAGTTGGCTCTGATTGTGTGTCATTAGATTTACTCCTCGTTTTAGGTGTAGATTTTTCTTGTTCTGCTGGCTTATTTGATTTGTTTGATTTATTTTTTGTCTTTTTCTTATTTGGTGAGTTGCTTCCCGAACCGGGAGCGGAGTTTCGGGCACGCTTTTGGAGCGTACGTCTTTTCAAGTATTGCGAGCCAGTCTCGCTAATTTCTTAAAAAGGTGTCTCGTTCTCCGAGTCATCACAAGAAGTGTTCTTATCCAAATCCATGGATTTATCCATGATGGATAAATGAGTCTGAGAGAGAGAAAGAGAAAAAAAATGTTTTTTAAACCTAAATATTAAAATGAAAATTATAAGATAGCTTCTTAAGAACTTAACTGTTTACAAATTATATACAGATATCATATAAAATATAAAATAATTCATTTCCGAATTAATTAATGGTAAAATAAAATAAAAGTCTCCTGAAAAATATTTAAAATATAAAGAAAAAAAAAACTTAAATGTCTCGGTTTCGAACTATGAACAAAGCCGAAGAATGTTAGTATACATAGAGCCGAGACTTGACCGTAACTTATTACAGATAAAGTAAAACCCGTAAGGGATTACGTTCCACTTGGGCTTGCCGAACGAGCACTAATTTATTACTGCTTCATTGTTAATCAATAGTTACTAACCTGAACATATGTGACATAAAATGTACCACTGTTTATATAGTCACTGTTGATATAGTCTTACACCAGAATTTTAAATAATAACCACATTACATAGTAACAAAGACAGAGCGACGTGAATCTTCAACTGCACTTGCGGCCATGACACTTGCTACTAAATGCCCATAAGTAAATGGGCTTTCATAAAATATAGAAAGATAATTTAAAAAAAAATATGATCTAGAGGAAATAAGTCTAGCGTATAAGCCTAAAATAATATAAAGAAATTGGTATACAGACATGAAAGATAAAATACCACTAGAAAAGCACTCTGATTTGGTTTATAAAGTAAAATGTTTAGATTGACCATCTGTCTATATAGGCTAGACTGGTAATTTTTTTTTTTAAATTATATGTTATTGAATGATATAATCTGCCTCATGAAGGGCAAAAAGTATTAGTGCTACAACAAGAGTTCATTCATACAATATATACAAAAAACAAAACAGGAAACAAATATAAATAATAAAAAAATGTACATAAATGTACAAAAGTATTGAATATTTAATAGTTGACCGCTGCATTATAAAGGAAGGAGATGGTCCGGGGTGGTGGTCATGAAAAGACTAAATAGTGGCAAAACTATTTTATTTCAAGCCAACGTTTCGACCCGACTTTGCAGGTCTTCTTCAGGGCTAGAACGAACAAGATACAAACATATATAGAGAATTGTGGAAGTTAGATAGATAAATAGATAGAAAATAACTTTATTCTAGGACACAGTCCCTTGAGAATAACAAAATAGAACAAAATGATGTAGAGATGGTTGACCGTTGATATAATATGCAGATATACTACCCACTATGCAGGTCGTCTTCAGGGTAGAGAGGAGGATTTTAAAACTGAAGAGGTGTCATCATGTGAAGAATGGTTGAACGAAGATGGAGAAGAGTGTGAAGAGAAGTGATTATATATCGGTGTTCAGTTTTAAGTTTCAAAGTGTGTTGAAACATCGGCACAAATCGGTAGCCGGAAGGCCCTTCTTTTGGTAAATTGAGCCAATCAAGAGATTCCGGATTCTTGACCCATTCGAAACCGCCAGAAGGAAGCGCTTTCGACATCGCCCACCCGTACAAGTTGTCTGCTTCCAGGTAGGCGATATATGAAGATTCCTCCTGGGGATCTCGACTTGGGTCAAGATATTTATTGCTCGATATTCCATGCCGGTGACTGCACTTGGCACAAGCCACCCCTTGTACCCCGCTCGATCATCAGGACCATGTCGTAATCAGCCAACAGATCTAATTGTATCCCCGTATACTTCAGCATGGCATCCAAGCGAGTCCGGGTGCCGTGTAGTACCAAGCCGGGTCCAGTGAATATGCTCCCAAACAGACGTCTCTGAAACTTTCAAAGACATCGCAAAGGAGCATAACATCTACCTCAAGAGTTCACTGTACGCGGCCAGGGTTCTGATATTAAACGTGTCCCATACCGCTTGAGCATGCTAATAGTCCTCGTCCAAGACGGGCATTTCATTCAATTGATTATAAAATGCTTCCTTCGGGGGCAGAACCGTCTCCCGATGTTTCTCGAACGAGTCCACATAATCATAGGGGTACACTCCTTTTCTGATCACGAAGTCCAAATGGCCAGCGGAAAAGAATTTACTCGTCTCCATAAAGTTAGACCTGGGTGTAGAATTCTTGGACAACCTATCCAGACTGGAAGCCATAAAGCGGAATGAGTCCACAAATCTAACGGTTAAGGCGCCCACTGTCATTGCGAAGGAGATGTATTTTTCCTCAGAGTTGGGGATGACGTCAATTCGAATGTTTTTCTTTTCTTCTTCAGTCAATCCTCGTCCCAACTCTCGGACAATGAAGTGAGCATCGTAACCGCTAAGGTTGTGAAATAGGACGGGAAGGAAACGGTAAAGGATAGTACATTTCGAAGGTGCTGGACCACGATACATCCCAGTGATGTGATCGTGGTCCATCACTTTCTTATTGCCGGAAGAATAAGGACGGGAACATAGGTAACAGGTTTGGGATCTAAGGTGGGCTTCCAACTGCAATGGTGTCAGGGGTAGCATGTGCCGCTTCATGGAATACCCCTTTTTCGCCACTTCCCTGACATATGTCATAAATGTCTGCGCTGAATCCTCGCCTGTGTAAATGTATGGCTCCATGGGAAAATCTTGAGGCAGGAAGTGGCATGGGATATTTTCTGAAATCTTTATATAAGTGCAGAAACTCATGGGAAGGTGCCTCTGGTAGGGAGTCGTACGTGAAGACCCTGGCTCTCCCGGCTGAATCTTTTTCAAAACAGATTCGAAATCAGCGCACCATAATCCTCTCTTGTCGTTGAATATTTATAAAAGATATTGTCTGAGGATTCCCTTCATCGTCACAAGCCGGGAGTATTATTCGCGTTGGTTTATTTACTCCACAGTACTTCATGTGCTCCCTCATCCGCTCAGCGATGTCTCTCCCATCTAAATTGAAATGAATGAGGCATCGCTTACAGACGTGTCTTCCGCTATGGTGCCCTGAAATCTGTGAAGCCACTAATTTATTAAAATATTTTATGTATGTGTAATGGCTTCGCTCCTCTTCATCTGTCAGGAGAAGGATATCACGATGATATCACTGCCCTTTCCTGGTTTACAACTTTCAGCGGATACACGTCTTGCGACTCTCCAACAGAAAAAACATTGATGCTGATATTATTATACCGCTCAAAGGTTTTCACCTGGTGGAGAGCAGTGGGAAAGGAAATTCAGTCAAAATTGTATCGATGCTGTAAGTCCCTATATTTGCTCACTTGTTGAGCATCTCTATCGATGAGGTGAGAAATATGGCATACTTGAAGCAATTGTCGTCGTAATTCTCAACATTGATAATGACCTTTTTCGCGGATATTTTAGGGGGAAGTCTAATATAGCTGGAGGCACCCAAAGGTCTAAATCGATTGATCTTAAGGAGAAGACCATCAAGACCTTTTAAGAACCAGCCACTCCCTTTCATGGTCATCTCTTCCATCTCGGTAGCCAACTTTGCATACATCTCACTTAGAGTATCCAAGATGAAAGAGATGTCATATATCGCCTTATTTTTGGTTTTGAATGCACGATCACACGTCTCTCCTTTAACGTTTTCGAACGTTGCCTCCAAAACCAAATTAAATTTTAGGGGAGCGTCTGATTCTACCAAAAATTCGGAAATCAATCGATGTAGTGTTTCTGTCTGGCTGCATAAAAACTCCAATACATCGATCGCTTCCGAACACGGTAAGAAAAAAGTCTTGAGATCTCCTCCGAACGATGTATCAATCTCAAATAGCGATCCCATAGCCTCCAACCGCATACGCTTCGCCATAACGAGTGGTTTGTCTCTCTGACAACGATGTACATGCTTCATACACTGCTTTACAGAATTAAAAATTTCGTTACAGGAAATGCATGTACGTCGTGTCAGAGTAATACGACATGTACTTTCGTGTCGGAGTTTGTCAATTTCCCTGTTAATCACAATACTGACAAGTATTTAAACCAGACATAATGAAATGTAAAAAAATAATTAATAACGTAAATAATTTCAACTTAACTAAACAATAGAAATTATAAAAATGAATTTTAAAAAAATTCTTGATTCAAAACAATAATTTAAATTCCCTCCCCCCCCAAAAAAAAACAATGAAAAAAATGAAAATTTTTAAAATGAAATAAAAAATGTAACTTTTCAAATAATTGAAAAACAATAACTTATTACAAAGAAAATATAAGAACTACACTTGAGAAAATCAAAATGAAATAAATTTGAAGGGTGTCGAGAAAATGACTTTAGCGAAGTTTCAATGAAATCGGTACATTCGTTTAGGCGCTACAGTCTATAGCTACGTTTTTCTGCATTTTTTTTTTCTCCTTTATTAACTTATCAAATTCTTTCAAAAGTTATATTTAGCATTTTTTCGTAACTCTGAATAATGCGAAATAATTATCTTTTTAAAATAAACCATATTAAAGGTACTTTAGAGGAAGACGTATATGAACATTGGGCATTTAAGCCCTGTAAAGTGACATCAATGGGGAACAGACCTAATTTATATTAAAGACCACTTAATTATACAATGATACACCGAGTTTAATCAAAATCGTTAGAGCCGTTTTTGAGAAAACTGTGAAAATGTGTTTCAGCGTTGATATAAAGTGGCACTTCCGGTTAGCCGATTTTAAGGAAAAAGTTGCCGTCACAACTAAGGCATATACCTATCTTAAATACGTGACATCAGTTTCATATGACTTTTCGTTTTTGAGCTAGACTGCTAACATACAAACACACAGACACACATACCATTTGTCGGGACTAGGTCATTTCGACTCAGGGTACCTCAAAACGTATAAATTCGTCGAAAACTCAGATTCAAAAATTTTCTCGATCGCAATACCTACACTTACTATATATTGCATATATACGTAAGTGAAAGTAAAAAACAATGTTTAATGAAATCAACTCACAGTTTTCCAGAGATGTTCCAGATAGCAGCTGTAGAACACAGAATGAGGAAGAGTCCTCAAACCGCTGCTATTTGTAGACTGATCTGTTTATATGTTTAGGATTAAAAGAGTAAAGTACATGAAAGAGAACAATTAAATGTTTATACTTAGATAGGGATTAAGAAGACCTAAGAGGTTTTTTTCAGTTTGAGGATTCAAAAGGGCAAAGTCCATGTTTACGCGTAAAGGAGAACAATAAGAGATAAGAGATTAAAGGTCCAAGTCCTTTGTTTATACTTAGATAGGGATTAAGAAGTTGTTTACAGTTTGAGGATTCAAAAGGGCAAAGTCCATGTTTACATGTGAACGAGAACAATAAGAGATAAGGGAATAAAGGTCCAAGTCCATTGTTTATACTCAGATAAGGATTAAGAAGTTGTTTACAGTTTGAGGATTAAAGGGATCAAAGTCCATCCGCTATCTGCGCAATAGAATTATGTGTAGTGATTACATATCTAAAATTACTGAAAAATATTTAAATAGGAAATCTCCAGAGGCCTTTTACAGTATTACTACAATAAATATATTTTTTCCAAATAATAATCAAAATTTAACATAAAATGTCGAATATCTCGAAAACGGTTGGTGTTAGAGCAAAAAATACCTCGGCCCTAGCGCCCGGAGGGCTCAAGGAGGGTCCACAGAATCCCATATAGAACCCAATATCATAATAAACAAAAGTAGGGAGGTTACTGTAAGGTTATAATAGTTGGGAGGAGAGAGGAACGCGAGTTTTGACCCAAATTTATATGATCCGGTTTACATAGAATAGTAAATAATAAGAAACAAAGAAATATATTATTTTGAAAAAAAATAAAAACATAATATGTCAAATATCTCGAAAACGGTTGATTTTAGTGCAGAAAGGATCTCGGCCCTAGCCCCTGAAGGATTCTAGGGGGGTCCGTAGAATTCAAAATAGAACCCATAACCATAATAAAAAATTAGGAAGGTTATTGTAAGGTTATGATCGTTATAATGGTTAGGATTGAGGGAGAAGCGCCAGATTTGTCATAATGGAAAAGGTAAACAATAGGGAAGTTATAGAAAAACAAAATGGCAGACAAAGTACCTCCGTCTATCAAATAGCAGGTCACTTCACGGATCACGTGACTCTGAAAAGATAAACTTTAAGAAGTTTATATAAAAGTTAAACATTAGGGAAGTTATAGAAAAACAAAATGGCCTGACAATGTCTCCCCCTCCTCTCCCCGGCTCTCAAATCACAGGTCACGTGACCCTGAAAAGATAAACATTAAGAAGATTATACATAACATAAACATTAGGAAGATTACCGTAAAAACAAAATGGCGGCCGGGCTTATCATATCAGAGAGCAGTGGTGGGGAGGGGGGAATGTGAGGGTCACAGGATCGAAAAGGGGCGTGACGATATACAAGGTGTAAGTACATGAAAACAATATGGCGGCCGGGTACACTCAGCCTCTTTGAGGGATGGGGAGGGGGATATGAGGGTCACAGGATCGAAAAGGGGACCTCGTGACGTCACAGAAGGTGCAAACCTCGTAAGTAGATGAAAACAATATGGTGGTCGGGTACACTCAGCCTCTTAGAAAGAGGAGTGGGGGAAAATATAATGGTCACAGGATCGAAAAGGGGACCTCGTGATGTCATAGGAGATGCAAACCTCGTAAGTACATGAAAAGAAGATGGCGATCGGGTACACTCAGCCTCTTAGAGAGAGGGGTGGGGGGAAAATATGATGGTCACAGGATCGAAAAGGGGCGTGACTGGTAGTCACGTGACTGACCACGTGGTGGTTAAGGCTGGTTAGAGGTCCTAAAAGGCAGCGTGCCGTTGTTCAAATTCAAATTCAAACTTCCCGCCATGACGACCTCACTGAAATCCTGGTTTCTGATTGGTTGTGAAAATCGGTGCGCCAGCTCGCCCAGTTCTTATCTACTAGCGTCCATAAACCTTAAACGGCACCTATCCCTGATTGAACACTGGTGCGAGAAATGGCGCATCAAAATCAATGAATCCAAATATAAACATATAACCTTCACCCTTCGTCGTAATGCCTGCCCACCAGTGTACTTTTATTCCATCCAGCTTCCCTTATCCGACACAGTCCAGTACCTTAGTTTTCTCCAAGACAGACGACTAACGTGGAATCCGCATACTAGACTGAAAAGACAGGAACTTAACCGACGTTATGGACAGCTAATAGAAAATCTAAACTTTCTATTGAAAACAAACTACTGATCTACAAGACAATACTAAAACCCATCTGAACCTACGGACTAGAACTGTTGGGGACAACCAAATTTTCTAACATCAAACGCATTCAATCCTTCCAGTCCAAAGTCTTCCGTACAATAGTCGATGCTCCCTTCTATGTCACCAATAAAACCATGCATAATGACCTTAATATTCCATTTATTCTTGATCTTATCCCAGACAAATTCTCCAAATTTCATCAGAACCTTACCCATCACCCTAATCCCGTAGCATAATCCCTATCAAGCACCACTCATCCCTACAATCCTCCTCGCAGGCTAAAACGGCAGTTGCCCCGTGACCTTTTGTAACATGTATATACTGGAGTACTGGCAATGGCCAGATTCTTCACTCAAGTCATGAGTGTCTGTGGTTGTAGCGTCCTTACTCAATCTCCGCTTGCGTTTAATACCAGTGAAGTGGTTTAGGAAGAAGCGCAGGGATCTATTGAAGCCTCCCTTTCCCTCCACATTTGGGTGGACAAGTGTGGTTTGGGGTTCCCATGGCTGACTGTAAATAGTGTAAATAGGTATCCCTGCGTCTAAGATGTTTATTTTCATCACTTTTTTTTTTTAAGATAATTTTAATTCTATTTTATTCATTTATTTTTATTCTATTATTACTATTATTTATATTTTCTTCCTTCACTATGATATTTTATTTTGTTCTTGTTTAGCTTTATATTATTTGGAATTACCTTATTTATTTTTAATTTTTTTTTAATTTGTAAATATGGTGTGAATGTGCTCTGAGAACTCTATTATAAATGTCCTTTATTGAGACAGATTGAAATATTTATCAATAAACAAATAATCCAGTATAACATTCTAAAACAAAGTTCACTAAGCCCTACATTCTTTACTTGGATCAATTCCTAAAACATTTTAAAATTGTTTTATATTTTTATAGATTTATTTTTATTTGTGTTGGTTTTTTTCAGAGGAGCTCCTGCACAAATGTTCAATTTTACAACCGTCAGCGTTCAAGAGAATGGGGCTTTTGTTCTCCTTAATCAATTGCATCCTTTCAAAAAATATGGTGTAGTTGTTCAGGCTTTTAACCAGAAAGGCCCAGGGCCTGTCAGTTCAGAAATCATTGCTCACACTTTTGAAGATGGTAAACACATTTTACAATTTACTAATTATGTTTACTTATCAACACATTAGTCTTGTTTAAGCACATTTCATTGCAGCCTAGGCCTACTTTAATTAATAAATTTTGCTGCTTAGAGTTATTTCACAGCTTCCTTATTGTTTGTTTTTTGAAATAACAGGGCAGAAATTACGTTTCAATGATATTGAAACTGTTGAGTAAACAAGGGTTTGTATTATAAATTTACTGAACCTATAAATAAAACAAAATTCATAATAAAATTAATTCCATAATCTTTAGCATGTTTTTAATAATTAATCTTCATACTTCTCATAATTATACTACAGTTTATGTAACCTTTGGACTTGCATTCTCCATTATCATACATTTATCTAAAAACAATACAGGCCATGAAAAGGAGAGGTTGAGCTAGAGAAAAATGACATGAAAAATGAGCAAAAAGAATGGAGCTTGGCTAGGTGAGAAAAAGTTGGATGGCGCAGCTACGATGGCATAATGGGGGTCGCTTAAGGATAAGCCAACATAAACCATATATATATCATTTAATCTATATTTCACTATTCCTGCACTGAATTGTTATTTTTATCTATTTATCTTTTATACACTTAATAATTATTGTACATTTATCTATCCTATTTTCACTATTTATTACATTCCTTAGTTTATCTTAAATAATGCTTATTTATCAGTGTTATTTTACCAATAAATTAAATTAGTTAATATATTATTATTTATATTACAACACCATTCTAATAATTATGTGTTATCAAACATTAGTTTCTTAGACCAGTGAGTTTTCTCTTATTCTCCAGTCCCCGGTTACAATTCAGCTGGAGCAGATAACTATTTACTGGCACATAATAACAGATAACTATATAACACAGCTAGCCATAATCTAACTCATCTTCTATTATGTAGTACCTACCCTTAATTGAAGGAAAACCCCGGAAGTTGAGCGTGATCATGGTCAAATAACCATCATTCACAAATTTTTAAATGTTTTTTTTTTTTATTTAGAAAAGATACATTTTGCCTCAGTTAAGGGCATTGACTATTTAGGATGAATGAAATACAAACATACCATATATACAGTAAAATAAAAACAAGATTATAACAAAATAAAATAAAACTTGAAGTAACAGAATAAATCGATCATGATACAACATTAAATAAAAATACATTCATACTTATTTACAATATTTACAGTCAGCCGAGGGAGCTCCGAGTCGGGCCTTTTCCCCCACGTGTGGAGGATAAGGCAAGACTCCAAGAGATCCCAGCGCTTCTCTCTCAGCCGCATCACTGGGATGGGAATCCAGTGGAGACTAAGAGAGGGCACTAAAGCCACATACGCTCATGACTTGAGTGGAGAAGCTGGCCATCACCAGGACTCCAATGACGTCTTTACAAAAGATCTCGAGGCCACTGCCGCTTCAACCTTCGAGGAGGATTGTAGGGATGACTGGAACTGGATAAGGATTGTGCTAAGGGATTAGGATGATGGATTAGGTTCTGATGAAAATTTGAAAATCGGGATGGAATAACGTCAAGGACATAAGGGATGTTAAGGTCATGATGTAAGGTTTTGTTCGTAACATAATAAGGAGCATTGACTATTATACGGAGGACTTTAGACTGGAAGGATTGGATGCGTTTGATGTTCGAAAATTTAGTTGTCCCCCACAGTTCAAGTCCGTAGGTCCAGATGGGTTTCAGTATGGTCTTGTATATTAATAGTTTGTTCTCAATTGAGAAGTTATATTTTCTGTTAGGTAGTCTATATAGCTGTCCATAACGTCGGTTAAGTTCCTGTCTTTTCAGTCTAGTATGCGGATTCCACGTTAGTCGTCTGTCTTGGAGAAAACTAAGGTACTGGACTGTGTCGGATAAGGGAAGAGGAGTTGAAAAGGATATGTGGACAGGATCTGAGTCGGAGGGTAAAGGTGACATGCTCGCATTTGGATTCATTGATCTTGATGCGCCAATTGTTGCACCATTGCTCAATTAGGAAGATGTGTCTTTGAAGGTTTAGGTATGCTGTTTCAGGGTCTGGGTGGGAAGATAGGAAGGCGGTATCATCAGCAAATGTTGCTAGAAGGGCATTAGGATGGGTTGGGATGTCAGTTGTGAAAAGGATGTAGAGAACTGGGCCCAAGACACTGCCTTGTGGAACACCAGCCTCAACTGAATAATAGTTGGAAAATATAGTGCCGCAGCGGACTTGAAAGGAACGATTTGAGAGGTAGAATTTGAGGACTAGGTACAAGGATTGGGTTAAGTGAGTTTTGAGCTTGAAAAGCAAGCCACGATACACCCGGTCGAAAGCTAGCGCTACGTCCAGAAAGGCACTATAATTATCCATCGATCCGTTTCCCATCATTTGTTTCCCTTACCAAGCCATAATTTCCTACAAGCCACAGCCGAAATAATCCAAACACCCCTTTACCCAATAACACTAGTTGCGGCATATTCCCCGCCTAAAACACCCATTTCCAAATCCCAAATCATTTCCTTCCTGAATTCCTTGGGACACCACTTCCTCTTAGGTGCAGATCTAAATGCAAAACACCAGCAATGGGGAGCCAGATCCACAAATTCCCGAGGGCCAACATTGCTATCTGCACTTAATTTCCATCGCAGCAACATCCTTTTACCTAATACACCCACATACTGGCCAACAGATCCCAACCGCAAAACCTTCTAGACTTTTTCCTCCACAAAGGTCCAGGATCACTACACTGTTCTATTTCAAGGTTTGATGATCTTTCCTCAGACCATAGTCCTCTAGTCCTTAACGTTTCCACATCTCCCATTCCCAAATCATCCCCACCTTCATTTATCAGGGGGCCAGTTAACTGGAACCTTTTCCGTCAAATACTAGAAGATAATATAGACCTCAGAGTTTCCTTAAAAACACCTGAAGACCTCGACGATGCAGTGTATTCCTTCACTACCCTGATCCAGTAAACAGCTTGGACTGCATCCTCACCTGATCGTCCCAAAAAATACCATAACATAAATCCTTTACCTCAAGACCTACTGAACCTAATCCATAGCAAACGTTGCTCTAGGACCCTTTGGCAAAGAACCAGGACGATGCTCGGAAATCGTATAATTATTATTCCAAACAGGTAAAAAAGAAACTGGATACCTTTAGAACCCAATCCTACAATTCCTACCTCTCCTCATTACCCGCTAGTGATAACTCCCTCTGGAATGTAACCTTAAATTCCAGTCCATTTCCCATCCACTTCGCCGTGATGATGGTTCCTGGGCTTCGTCAGATGCGAGATTAATATATTAATATATTCATGCTTTAACTACACTACCGAACCAAAGTCCCCGAAGCGAGTATTCTCTAGTGTTGGGCAATTATTCGAGTAAATGAACAATTTAATTAATTCAAAGATCACGAGTATGGGCAAATTACTCACGAGTAATTGTGAGTTTGTGTGTGTTAAGGGTGAGATCCTCATTTCAGTCGACTCATAAGTAAAGGCATAGTGTTCAATTCTATTACAAAGGCAAAATAAATGGTTATAACTCCATGGTTTTCAATGAAATTTTCATTAGGATAAGTATATTATATTTTTATTTATTTATTTATTCTTGGCCCTACGGTTCTGTAAGAACCTGGGCCTCTCTTATTACACTTCGCCACTCTCCTCTATCCCGAACTAGCATTCTCCATCTTCGAATTCCCATCCTTTTCAGGCTGTCCTCTACCTGGTCCACCCATCTCAGTGGTCTTCCCCTTCCACGTTTTCCAGCAGGCCGATCCTCTAGCAAGCGTTGGGGAATCGCGTCTCGGGGCATACTCGCCACATGGGCCAACCATCTGATCTGGTTTCCCCTCACAATTGAGACGAAATCCGGCCTCGCATACTTTTCATATATTTCTTTATTAGTGTGAATTCTCCATTGTCCCTGTTCGCACACCGGGCCATAGATTCTGCGGAGAACCCTTAGCCTTTTTTATGATGCTTTGGAGATCACCCAATTCCCAGAGCCATAGGTGACGACGGGTCTGATGACTTTCTCATACACCGTGATCTTTGTTCTGTGAGAAAGAGATCTGTAATTCAATATTTTTCGCATTTTGCAGCACCTTTTCCCGGCAGTCATCCTTGCTTTTAATTCTTCTACTATTTCGTTGTTTTCTGTGACTAGTGCTCCCAAATATTTAAAATTTTCGGCCACTTTTGGGGTGTGATTATCAATTGTGACACGTTCAACTGTTTCACTTGGCTTTTTTGACGTTTTCATGTAAGCAGTCTTATGTTTATTTATTTGTAGCCCTAGTTCTTTAGTTTCAGTTTTGAATTCTTCTAATATCCCTGCTAATGATTTTTATTTTTTGCCGTTATTACATCATCAGCATAAGCCAGATGCTGTGTCATTCTATTATAAATCGTGCCACCAGGATATGTCCGGATCTCCCTTATTGAATACTCCAAAGCAATATTAAATAGGGTAGGGGATAAAGGATCTCCTTGCATAAGCCCATCTTTCACCACGAAATGCTTCGACAATTGGCCATTAATTTTCACCAATGATCTACTACAGCTTAGGGTCATTCTTGTCAAACTGACCAGTTTTTTGGGAATCTCTAATTTTGTCATTGCCTTCAGTAATTCTTCTCTTCTTATATTATCATATGCCTGTTTAAAATCTATGAAATCATAATGTCCATTTGGTATTCGCATGTTTTTCTAACATTTTTCTTATCGAGAAAATGTGGTCTATAGTTGATTTACCAGGTCTAAAACCACACTGATATTTACCCAAAACCTTCTCAGACCAATTGAACTTTTTTATTCAAAAGAACTGCAAATAATTTAACTTTGTATACTGTATTTAACAATGAAATACCTCTATCATTGTCGCAGTTTGTTTTTTCTCCTTTTTTGAAAACAGGGCATATGATAGCAGTAGTCCATTGTTTAGGCATTTGTTCCGTTATCCAGACTTCCATCATTAGATTGTAGATCTCTCTTAACAAAGGCTCTCCGCAATTCTTTACCATCTCTGCATCTATACTATACAGACCAGGACATCTATTATTCTTTAATGCGGCTATTACATCTAAAAAATCTTCATAATCTGGAAGCTCTACATCACTCTACATCACTTTCCTCCTTTCCTACTCTAGGGTAGTTTCGCACTGCTCTGCTTGGGATTGGTTGTTCAACAGTCAACAAATCATTAAAATACACTCTCCACTTCTCCAAGATTTTTTATGGATCGCTGATAAGTTCACCTTTTATACTTTTGTATATTGTCATTTTGGGTTGGAAACCATTCTTGAATTCCTTCACCCCTGTGTAGAATTTTCTTGTAAATTTTGAATCAAAATCGCTTTGGAGCATTTTGAATTTGCTTTTTTCAAAACTTCTGTTCTTTTGCCTACATACCTTCTTTGCGATACTTCTCATTGATATATACTCCTGCCTACTTCTTCTTGTACCCACAGTAAGCATTCTCAATCTTGCTTATTTTCTGTTCCGAAGTGCCCGGACGCATTCCTCATTGTACCATTCCTTGCTCGCCCTTATCTGCGTTGTCTTCAAAATCTCCTCGGCCCCATCGTTTAAAGATGATTTAATCCTTTCCCAATAACTGTTTATTTCCTTATTTTCATCACATTTCTTTACGACAATTTCTTTAAATTGTTCAGCGTTTTGAGGTATTTTTAAAAATTCCGCTTTAAAAATTGGCTTTGGACCTGATAGTTCTTTTTCCCTTTACTCGGACATTGCATTCTATTCTCTGTCTGTAAGGTACTTTAACTAAGAAATGATCAATGTCAGCGTCCGCTCCTCGATAACTTCTCACGTCATTTATATCAGAACTGTGTCTAGATGAGAACGTGGTCAGTTTGATTTCTAATTTTTCCGTCTGGGGATATCCAGGTTTCCATGTATTTCCTTATGAGGGAAGTATGTACTTGTGATCACCATACCTTTTTCTTGGGCGAACTCTATACTTCTAATTCCATTATCATTGGATAGTTTATGTTTACTAAACATACCGATAGTTGGCCGAAAGATTTCTTCTTTTCCAATTTTTGCATTCAAGTCACCCGTAACTTTTTTAACATCATGATGCGGTAACAAGTCATATTCTTGGTAGAGTCTTGCATAGAAGTCGTCCTTTTCTTCCTCTTCACTGTCCTCTGTTGGAGCATGTACACTGATGATAGAAGTATTGAATAATTTTCCTTTTAGTCGAATAACACATATTCTTTCCAAACCATCTTGTATCCCAACAGTAAATACTTCAGAGATTTCCTGATCATGAAGCCCGTTCCCAGAATTTTCCTTCCATGTCCACTGTTTATTATCATATATGATTCCAAATCCATTATTTCCTTTCCTCTCCATTTTATCTCCTGAAGCGCCACAACATCCACACCGTATTGAAGCAATGCACCCTCAAGATTCCTGCTTGTTCATGCCTGCGCCAATCCTCTTTATTACAAGATTCCTTGACTCGCCTAGGTCGTTCACTAAAGACAGTCCAGCTTTTTCTTAAGAGATTCGAAACATGAAATATTTAAGGGAAGTGGTTTGTTGGCCCTCTTCCCCCGAGTCAGGTGAAGGGACTGCCTCCTCAGAGCATCCTGACTTGCTCCCCCGTCCGGGGCGGCTACCTAGGGAAGATAACCCTAGGGTGTGTACTGTAGGGTGTGTACGTTCAGTTTATTCTGAAGATATTTTCAATATCAGTCCAGTAAAAACTTTAGAAATGGCAATACCACTATAATCACAGAAGAAGTTTGAATATCTTTTTTATTTGTGGCAAACATATCATTTAATAATCAAATCTAATAAGAACCCCATCAATGTAAAATATATTATTATTGCAATCGAATGTTGTTATAACTAGATACCGGATTGTTGTGCAGTAAAAATTCGCAAAACGTTCAGTAAAAAATTCAAAATGTGCAAACTCGTGCAATAAAAATCCGAAATATGTAACATTGTGTAATTAACATCTAAAACGTGTAAAATCATCAATATTATTTAATTTATAGCATTAATACATCGAAATCTTATCACATCTTCAGTTAACTAAGAGTTTTATAGAAAAAAAAAATTGAAATGTTACATTGAAAGTGAAATTCCAGATTATAATCAACTATTATATTAACAATTATTATCAAATAATAATAATGCAGAACATTGAAAGTTTGAAGGCAGGAATTATATGTATCTACCTATATGTTATATAGACCAGACCAATTTTGGATATTGAACTTTTATTAAAAATAATAATGAAAATTTTATATTTTAATTGGGTTGAAATTTCCAATATTATACATTCCAAAACGCTTTTATTAATTTTTTTTTTATTGAATAATAATACAATACAAGCCACTGTTGATGGGCTATAAGTATTAAGGCTAGAAGTTCTCATTCATACAGTATATACAAATAATAAAGAAATAACTATAAATATAAAAAGTAAATAAATAATACGAGTGGAGAAGCTGGCCATTGCCAGGACTCCAGAAGCATATTTACAATAGATCTCGCAGCCACTGCCGTTTTAACCTTCGAGGAGGATTGTAGGGATAGTGGGAGCTGGATAGGGATTGAGCTAGAGGATTTGGATAATGAATAAGATGCTGGTGAATGTTTGAGAATCTGGATGGAATGATGTCGAGGACGAATGGGATGTTAAGGTCACGGTGTAAGGTCTTGTTTGTGACATAATATGGGGCATTAGCTATTGTTCTAAGTACTTTGGACTGGAAGGATTGGATGCGTTTGATATTCGAATGTTTAGCAGTTCCCCGTAGTTTAAGCCCGTAGATCCAGATAGGTTTCAATATTGTCTTGTAGATTTTTTTTAAAATTTATTCCTGATATTTACAACTGTATTAATAAAAAAATACATTTAGAAAATTTGATAACAGAAAATAATAACATGAAATCACTTGTTGAGAAACTACCCACTGGTGGCACTCTAAAAATTAAAATGTATTTACGATCTCGAGGCCATCTTCTTTTCAAACGCCTCGGAAGGTTATCAGGAATAGAAGAGGAAGGTTAGAGACGAGAGGATTCGGATGGTTCTGAAGTTTATTATGGAAGGATTGGTATCTGGATTGGGCAAAATCGGAAACATAAGGAACATTAAGGTCATTATGGATTATTTTATTGGTGACAAAGTAAGGAGCATTGAGCATTTTCCGAAGGATTTTAGATTGTAAGGCTTGGATACGAGAGGGATTCGATGGCTTAGTGGAGCCCCAAAGCTCAACTCCGTAAGTCCTAATAGGTCTTATTGTAGTCATGTATATGAGTCTTTTGTAATTAACTGGAAGCTTAGAGCGTTTGTCTAGTAAGTGTTGGAGTAGTCGGAAACGTCGAGCGGTTTCTTGTCGTTTCAGTCTGGAATGAGGATTCCAAGTTAGGCGTTTGTCCAAGTGAAGTCCAAGGTATCGCATTTGTTCAACAGGGATAAGTGGGGTATTATTAAAGGATACTGTGGGACATGATGTCATAGGCTTACGTCGAAGGGTAAAGGTGATTTGATGGGATTTATTTTAATTCTCCAGTTTTGACACCATTCTTCAAAGCTTGTGATGTGTGATTGGAGAGTTCGGGATGCAATGGTAGGGTCATTATTAAGGGATAGGACACGTGTATCATCGGCATACGTTGCAGTAACAGTGTTAGGATGGGTTGGGATGTCATCTGTATAAACTGTGCAGAGTATAGGACCAAGGATACTACCTTGAGGAACACCAGCGGACTGGGAAAAGGGGAATGAGTAAGTATTATTGTGATTTACTTTGAAGTATCTATCAGTTAGATAGGAACGGATAATGAGGAAGTATGTAGGATGTAGAAATTTGTGTAGTTTGTAAAGTAGTCCCGGGTGCCAGACTCGATCAAAAACCTGTTCTATATCGAGAAAGACTCCCGTGCAGTACATTCGGCGCTCCAATGCAGAGGAGACATCATCCACCACACGATGGCATTGCTGGATAGTGGAATGGGATCTACGGAATCCAAATCGATGATCTGGGATAATGTGATTAGAATCTAGGATGGGATACAGGCGTTTTAGGATGAGCTTTTCCAGGATTTTGCCTAGGATGGGTAAAAGGGAGATAGGGCGATAGGAGGATGGGTTTTCTGGTGGCTTTTTGGGTTTATGTATCATTTTGATAATAGATAATTTCCAAGGGTCAGGAAAGTATGTTGATCGTATATATATATATATATATATATATATATATATATAAGTAAGGAATAGAATGACTTTCCAAGGAAGTAGTTTTAGGATCTGGGATGTAATTAGGTCGTGTCCAGGAGCTTTGCGGGAAGATAACCTGTGGAAGGATGAAAGGCTTTAGGTGGAAGTGACATTTGGAGTGGGATATCCAGTTCTGCTTCAATACATTCAAGGTAATTTGGGTTAAGAATATCCGGATGTGGATTAAAGGTTTTAAAGAGGTGGTGAGCAAATATTTGGAATTTTTCTTCGTCGGATTTGGATCAGGTTTGGGATTCAGTGAGTAGTGGATGGTTGCAGTCATTGAATTTCATGAGCCTTTTAGTGGTCGTTCATGGTGATTTATCGGTAGGTGTAAGTTTTTAGTCAAATTTAGTAAATTTTGAATTTTGTATTTTCTAATTTCTGATTTTAGTTTGTTAGTCAGTTGGGTGTAATGAGTTTTATCTGTTGGATATCTAGTTCTATGCCACTTAGATCTTGCTCTGCGTTTTTCCTTTAATAAGATACGAATATGCTGTGGCAAGTTAGTCTTTTGTAAATTGTTAATCTTACTGTTAAAGGTGTTACCGTTTATACTGTCTGTTATTGATGTTGTAAGTTTTTCTATGGCACCATTAATGTCTTCTTTTGTCTTTAGCGGAATTTCCAGTCTAGTTTGTTTTCCAAGTCATCACGAAATTTTTTCCAGTTTAGTCGTCCTGTAATCAATTTAGGAAATGATGGTTTAGGAGCATAGCTTGAATGTAGTGAAAGCAGTACTGGACTATGATCTGAAGAAAGGTCATCGAGTGATTTAATAAAAGTTTGTAAGAAGGAAATCTAGGAGGTGATAAATATATCCAGGATATCGGAACGTTTTTAGAGTGATGTTGGCCAATAAGTAGGACTCATGGGCGAGAGGATCGAATAACTATTAGAAGATGAGACACGGGAAAGGATGTTACCGCGGGAGTTGGATCTTCGACAACCCCACCGTTGGTGTTAAGCATTGTAATCCCCTCCAGTCATGTAGATTAAAAGTTTGTTTTCAATCGAAAAATGAGATGTCCTGTTTAGTAATCTATATACCTGGCCATATCGTCGGTTAAGTTCTTGTCTTTTAAGTCTGGTATGTGGGTTCTAAGTTAGTCTTTTGTCTAGAAAGTAACGGACTGTGTCTGAGTAGGGGAGTGGAGTGAATTAAAAAGGATTTGCGGACAGGATCTGCGTCGCAGGATGAACGTGATATGTTTGCATTTTGATTCATTGATTTTGATGTTCCAGTTGTTGCATCATTGCTCAATCAAAGAGAGGTGAGATTGTAGGTTCAGAGATGCTATTTGAGGATTTGAGTGGGAGGATACAATCACAGTATTATCAGCAAATTTAGCTAGGAAGGTATCGGGATTTGAAGGGATATCGACAGTGAAGAGGATGTAGAGAAATGGACCCAAAACTCTGCCTTGTGGAACATCAACCTCAACTGAATAGTAAGTGGAGAATTCGGTGCTGCAACGGACTTGGAAGGAACGATTTAAGAGATAGGATTTGAGGACTAGGTATGAGGATTGGGGTAAATGGGTTTTGAGCTTGAAAAGCAAGCCATCCTGCCACACCCGATCGAAATCTTGCGCTACGTCCAGAAAGGCACCAGTGCAATATTGCTTGTTTTCAAGTGCAGAGGATATATGGTCCGCAACACGAAGGCCTTGTTGAACATTGGAATGTCTTGAGCGGAATCCGAATTGATGAGAGGGGATGTTGTGGGATTCGAGTATGGCTAGGATGCGTTTGAGAAAGATTTTTGAGAGGATAGGGAGTAAGCTTATCGGTCTGTAAGATGATGTGTTATTAACAGATTTGCCTGGTTTTGGGAGCAGCACGATTATGGAGTGTTTCCACATCAAGAAAAAGTTGGTTGTACGAAGGTCAGGAATATAATTGCTTTTTTGGGAAGTTGTCTAAGGATTTGTGAAGTGAGGAGATCATATCCAGGGGATTTTCGGTGTTTTAATTTGTTTATAAGAAATTTGACCTCAGAGGGGTTAACAGGTTTTGGAGGTACAGAGAGAGAGAGAGCGAGGAATTGGTGAAGAGAGGAATTCTTTAACTTCAGCAGTGTGGATGAGATGTAGTTCGAGATGGGGAGTGAATATGTAGGATAGATGTTTAGCACCATGTTTAGCAACTCTTCAGCTCTATTCACATCTGACGAAGCCCAGGAACCATCATCACGGCGGTAGCAGTGGGTAATGGACTGGAATTTAAGGATATTTTTAGTTACATTCCAGAGGGAGTTATCACTAGATGATAATGAGAAAAGGTAGGAATTGTAGGATTGAGTTCTAAAGGTATCCAGTTTCTTTGTTACCTGTTTGGAATAATAATTACACGATTTCCGGTCATCAGGATGCCTGTTTTGTTAAAATCTAAAGAATTTTTTTCAAAAGATTGTAACAGACTGTATTGTTTGAAATTTTCAAGTGTTCAAATATTAGTGTTGTAGCTGTCTTCCTACGTCACTAAAAAACATATATATTTTGGACCAGTACGTTCTCAAACTCTTCAAAAAAAAAAAACATTTAATTCTTTGATAGGGATTTTTTTCTTTTCTTACATGCTCCATATTGAATATCTATCAGTGATTTCCTATCTCCCGGTTGATTCTTCATAAGGTGTATAGAACTTTCTCATCAAATTCTTTGTCCACACATTTCAAATCAGGGTATTTTTATATCCATATTTTAATTTTTGATGAGAGACTAGATTTTTCTTTCAGCATTATCAATTTTTTTTTATAATGAAATTTCTACAAATCAATTTAAAGCCAGAAGAGATACTGAAGGCTTGAATAGTGAGTGAGGATTCAAGGTAAAACAAGAAATATAAATTTTTTACTAAAAAAGTAGGTAATTCTAGAAAAGCAGCTTTTTTTTATCCAATACTTTATGCAAATTCTATTCCCAGAATAGATCTCACTTATGTTTACTTCTTGTTCCTTTGTAATGAATACGATTTTCGCTTCAGACACAATTATTTGCTTTCTTCATATTTTTCTATTTTAAATAATGAATTTAAATTGAACAATATAGTAAAATAAAAAGTAATAGTAAGGAAATACTAAAATAAATTACCTAATTTAGCACAAAAGTGCAATTTAATGAAACAAAAATCAAAATCGTGCAATGGCTCCTGGGAGGCGTCTGATGAAGACAAAGCTGAGGAATTCGCCAAACACCTCTCCTGAACATTTACTCCTCATTCTGAACCCTAACCCACCCATACTGCAAAAGTAGAAAATTCCTCTCCTTACGAGTTCCACATTCCCTACCACCAAAAGCAGTTCATCCTTCTGATGTCAACTATCATTTACAAAAACTATCTTTCAGCAAATCTTCTGGATACGACCTTCTAACCCTACAGATCTTTCATCAACTACAACCCAAAGCGATCATGTTCCTCTCATATATATATATATATACAACTGCATCCTAAAAACTACCCATTTCTCTCTCTTATGGAAACATTCCACTGTCATCTATTTCCTGAAACCAGCAAAACCTTCCAATAATACATCACCCTATAGACCAATCAGCCTACTCTCAATCCTTCCAAAAATATTTGAAAAAATCCTACTAAAAAGAATCCTAGCCATAATAGAATCACAAAACCTTCCTACCCATCAATTCGGATTTCGTTTCTAGCATTCCACTATTCAACAAGGACTCCGAGTTGTTGACCACATATTCTCAGCCACAGAAAGAAAAGAGTATTGCTCGGGAGCATTCCTGGACATCGAGTAAACTTTCGACTATGTATGGAACACCGGAATACTTTTCAAGCTCAAAACTCACCTACCCCAGTCCTAATATCTAATACTCCGATAATACCTCTCTGACCGTTCGTTTCAAGGTCGGTGTGGTACAGAATCCTCCAACGTCCCGTCCTCTACATTCTGTTTACCATTGATATTCCTATTCATCCCGAAACCCTTCTGGCAACATTCGCTGATGACCTAGCCATCCTATCTTCCAATCCAGATAATAAAACAGCATCCTTAAACCTACAAAGTCACCTTTCCCTTATTGAACACTGGTGTAATAAGTGGTTAATCCAAGTAAATGAATCCAAATCCACTTTTACCACCAAATTTACACATCACGTTTACCCTATCCGAAAACCCTGCGCAAGTCCTTTCCACCAGTCTATTTCAAATCCACTTCCTCTCTCAGATACAGTCCGATATTTTTACCTACTTCTAGATAAAAGACTAACGTGGAACCCACATACCAGACTTAAATGAAAACAGCTTAATAGACTATACGGACAGCTATATTGACTAATGAATAGAAAATCTCAACTTTAAGTCAACAACAAACTATTAATCTACAAGACAATCCTGAAATCTATCTGGATCTACGGACTAGGGCTGTGGGGGACAGCATAACCTTTTGACATTAAACGCATTCAATCCTTCCAGTCTAAAGTCCTCCGAACAATAGTTGATGCTCCCTTCTATGTAACCAATAAAACCCTCCATAATGACCTTCATATTCCAATTGTTATTGACCTAATCTCAGATAAATTTTTCAAATTTCACCAGAACCTCACTCATCATCCAAATTCTATAGCACAATCCCTATCTCGCTCCAACCATCCCTCCCTACAATCCTCCCCGGAGGTTAAAACAGCAGAGGCCCCTCGACCTTTTGTAAATATAAATATATATTGGAATACTGGCAATGGCCAGATTTTCCACCCAAGTCCTGAGCGTCTGTTGCTCTAGCGCCCTCCATCAGCCTCCTGGCTTGTGACGCAGCTGGGAGAGAAGCACTGGGATCTCTTGGGAAGGTGAAGTCCTGCTTTGGCTTCCACATTTGGGGGACAAAGCATGATTCAGAGTCCCTTGGGCGAATGTAAATATTGTATATGGGTGTGACTGTGTTTTATCTATTTTAATTTCATTTAGTTTTTGTTTTTTTACATATGGATGTTAATTTTCTTATTTTACTTTCTACAACTCTTTTTCTTTTATCCATATTTTAGTTATCATTCGTACGTATATATTGTGTGAATGTGTAATTTAACTCTAATATTAATGCCCTCCAACGTGGCATAATGTATTAATATTCAGCTAATAAAAAAAAAAATGAATTGACAGTTCAGCCGCAATTCGATTGGCAGAGAATCTTGAGAATCATAGACGCACAAAGCATGTCCAAAGAAAATATTTCTTCATTAGAGAGCTCGTCGGTGATGGTAAATTGGTAGTCAAGATAGTCCTGCAAAAGATTAATTGGCAGACGGATTAACCATACCCTTAGCTCCTCCACACATTCAAGTTATTCGTGACAAAATGGGACTTAATAAGTTGACAATAGTTTTGGATCAAGTAAATCTTAATAAGAGAAAGTGAAGTGGTATTAATTTTAAAAAAAATTAATAGGCAACATTGTTTAATTTTTTTTCTGTAAGTAAGGAGGTTATCAGCTATTACGGCGGTTAAATGCAGTAATAAGAAATTGTTATTTGTTTTATATGTTTATTCAAAATCTGCATGTTTAACATTAATATATTCAATAAAATGTGTTAAAATATATTTTGAACGGTGTTTTATTTAATACAATGGTGTTCTTTCTAGTTATCTCACACTTTAATTCGGGCAACCATGTAGCATTAGCATCATGATATTGCAGCTCGTTGCCATAATTCTTTCCAAAACTCCTCCATGCTGTTGCCGAAGGTAGTTTAGAATCTACATTTATATTTTCACCTTGCAGTTTTTATAAGACCGACATTGATCAGTTTCATAAATCTTATTGTCTTTCCTTCAGAAAGCTGCCGTTGTAAACATTCGTATTCTATTATAATCAACTGCTACCTTTTGCTTGCGTTTGTCAGCATTGAGTTTAGGAGTCTTAGGTAGCTCCTCTTCATGTATAACTGTACCAAGATGAAAAATCATTATCTCGTCTATCTTCCATGTTTTTTTTTTGATTGCCTAGTCACGGCTATCTCCTTTCTTTGATTAGAAAGGTTTCATGTGGTCCAGGGCTTTACTGATGTTTTGATAACTTTTAACTTCCTTGGTGGGCTCTCATTCCACATGGACTGCCAGCTGTCCTATATTTCGTTTTTGGAAAGAAAACTCTAGAGGTGTTAAGATAGCAGTACTTCGGCCTGGGAGCGTGAGCACTTGTTTGGTTGCCATATCTGCAAGATTATTATGATTCCCATGTAAATGGAAATCCATACAAATTAAACAGATGTTTTCAAATTTTCGAGAATATGGAAGTATTTGTAAATATTTAAGATAACGGAATGTTTCGAGTACATGTCGTTTAAATCTTTTAATGAACTTAAATAGTCGGATATTAAAACTA
This sequence comes from Nezara viridula, assembly GCA_928085145.1. NCBI lineage: Eukaryota > Metazoa > Arthropoda > Insecta > Hemiptera > Pentatomidae > Nezara > Nezara viridula. The sequence continues at coordinate 201,925,793 of OV725078.1, forward strand.
TTGTGTTTGGAGTGCATGCAGAAGTGGAGGGCTAAGGCTACCATATCTGGTTCCGCGGTATATTCGTTTTATAATTTATGAGGTTGTTTTTTTTTATGTGTCGAATTATAGCACAGTAAAAAGCTGTTGTATAATCGGATTTCGAACCGCCAGTATAAACTAAGAATGGTTCTGGAATACTTTGTAGAAGATGAGAGAATTCGGATTTATATTCTAAGAACGACGTATTGCTTTTGCGTAATCGGGATAGATAGAGTAATGTTTTGAGGGGTTTGATGGATCCAAGGTGGATTTTGATTTTATATTTTGTGCATAGGTATGTTATTATGGAATTAAGCTGTAGAATGAATTATTTCTGACAGTGAGAGTGTAGAATCTGGTTTGTTCCTAAAAACATTGAACAATTTTGATTTAAAGGTGGAGTTATGGGTAGGATGTTTATTTTGGGAAAGTAATTTTGAAATATAGTTATTGGCCAGTTTTTTTAAATAAATAAAATATTGGGTACACTGGCCTCAGAACACAGACTGAGGATAGGGCTTGTCCAAAATGTGCCAGTCGCGATTATAATGCCTGTATGATGGACTGTATCGAGTTTATTCAGGGTTCGATAACTAATAGAACCGTGTACAAAGCACCCATAATCTAATTTGTAGCATACTAAAGCACGATACACTTTGAGTAGCGTGAGTCTGTCTGAGGCCCAAATAGTACTGCTCAGATATCTTAGTGAAGCTAGTCTTTTTGGAGTGGCTGTTTTTACTGTAGAGAAATGTGGTTTTCAGGTCAGTCTTCAGTCAAAAGTCATGCCCAAGAATCTATGTTGGTTTGAGTATAGGATTGAGGAATTACCTAGGTAGATTTCGGGTAAGTGTTGTGTTGTGGGGCGGGGTGGCCAAGCGGGCTAACGCGTGTGCACAATAACATCATTGTCCGGAAATCTAATCAAAGATATAAATTAATAAAATACGTGCGAGTTCGCGTCCCCGTGCAGGGAGATTTTAACTCTGGCATCAATCCCCCGTCCTTACGCCCTAGCCCGGGATCTCAACTCTATAGCCTAAAATGCGAGGAAAGGGAGGACCAATAAAAAAAGAAGATTGGTGGGATGTCTTGTACGTTACCATAATAATCTGACACGGTATTTTATGTGGATTAGGTCAAGAAAGTGTTGACGTGAATTGTGTTTCTTAAGGATTTTCGAGATTTGGTCAGCGGAAGAAGCAGTCCAGACTTCTTAAATTTTGGTGGTAAAAGAATGTACTGCAGTGTTAAGGTATTCAGCGGTTTTGCTGGGTTACTCTGAGTATAAAAATTGGAATTTTGTTATGTTCTTAACGGATACCGGCGGTAGTCGTTGGTTTCTTGGTATCTGTGCGCACTCCATTACCTGTCTATCATTCTGAAGCACCTGATAGGGTTTGGGTGTATCTGGTTGAGGCTGAAGTTCTTCAATGTTTTCTTGTGGTGATATACCTCTCTGGTTTTCATGTTCTTTAAAGCTAACAGGTGTCATTGGAGGTGTTTGACGACATTTACGAGGTGTTTATTTAACAGGAGAAGATCGATGTGTCGAGCCTAACGACCTGGTTCTGTTATCAGCCACTCTACTAGTGATGACCATGGTAATTTTTAAAAAGAAGTATATGTTGATAACTGTACACAGTAAATATATTGTTTTCTGGTATATTCTTGTCGTGTTTTAAGTGTATAATAACCGATATTCTTCTTGAAAATCAGAAAATAATGAGATGCATTATTTTTTTATTTTTTGCTTATTATTTTTTTTTTAGTTCCTTCATCACCACCCCAGCACATTCAATGCAAAGCTGAAGGATCGCAAAGTTTATTAATTATGTGGGAGCCTCCACAACTTAATTACCAAAATGGGAGAATTCAAGGGTATAAAGTTTACTTTGAAAATATGATGGAGTATCCTCCAGGTAAATAATATTTTATAATTATCGTATAAATTATATGTAGCTATGTTTTGACCTTATGGCCGTTTATTGTATGGTTTAAGCATATTTATTATTGATGAAATTAAAGGATGCCATGAATTACACATTGCATATATATATATATATATATATATATATATATATATATATATATATATATATATATATATATATATATATATATATCTCTTATTTTTTTTAACTTTCTTTATTGAATATTAGTACATTCTGCCACATTGAAGGGCATTAATATTAAGGCTACATGATTTATTCGCACAATATGTACATACAATTAATATCAATAATAAAGAAAAAGAAACATAAAAAAAATAAAATAAGTAAATTGGTATGCCTGTGTACAAAAAAAAAAAATAATGAAATAATAGATAAAAGCTAGATGAAATTAAACAGAATAAATCACATTCACACCTATGTACAATATTTACATTCACCCAGGAGACTCTGAGTCATGCCTTATTCCCCGACGTGAAAGCCAAGGCAGAACTCCAGGAGATCCCAGTGCTTCTCTCTCAGCCGCTTCACTGTTATTTGAAACCAGTGGAAACTGTTGGAGAGCGCTATAGCAACAGACGCTCATGTCTTGAGTGGAGAATCTGGCCATTGCCAGTATTCCAATATATATATATATATATATATATATATATATATATATATATATATATATATATATATATTTACAAAAGTTCATGGGGCCACTGCCGTTTTAACCTCTGGAGAGGATGGCTGGAGCTAGATAGGGATTGTGCTACAGGATTTGGAAGATGATTGAGTTTCTGGTGAAATTTGGAAAAAATTTTCTGGGATTAGGTCAATAACAAATGGGATATGAAGGTCATTATGGAGGGTTTTGTTGGATACATAGAAGGGAGCATCGACTATTGTTCGGAGGATTTTAGACTGGAAGGATTGAATGCGTTTGATGTTAGAAAGTTTTATTGTCCACCACAGTTTTATTCCGTAGGTCCAAATAGGTTTCAGGATTGTCTTGTAGATTAATAGTTTGTTGTCGACTGAAAGTTGAGATTTTCTATTCAATAGTCTATATAGTTGTCCGTATCGTCTGTTAAGTTGTTGTCTTTTAAGTCTGGTGTGTGGGTTCCATGATAGTCTTTTGTCTAGAATAAAGCTAAGATACCGGACTGTGTCGGACAGAGGAAGTGGTATGGAGTTGAAGTAGACTGGTGGACAGGAATTGCGTCGAAGTGTAAAAGTAATATGTTTGGATTTGGATTCATTTACTTGTATTCGCCACTTATTACACCAGTGTTCAATAAGAGAGGGTTTAGGAATAGTGATACTTGCAATATTAATGGACTGTGGTCTGAGGAAAGTTCATCAAGGAGTGCAATGGAATAGTTTAGGGGACCCAAACCACTATGGATGAAGAAATCAAGGATATCGGGTTTACGGTTAGGATCAGTGGGCCAGTAGGTAGGAGAGTTCGGGGGAGCGAGATTAAAATGTTGAGAGTTGAGTGCAGACAGCAGTGTTCGACCTCGAGAATTCGTAGTTCTTGAACCCCATTGCTGATGCTTGGCGTTTAAGTCTGCACCCAGGATGAAATGGTGTCCTAAGTAATTAAGGAAGGAACTAAATTGGATATTAGAGGTGGATTGGTTGGGAGGGCAATACGCTGATGCTAGGGTAATAGGAAACGAGAAGGTTTTGATTATGATAGCAGTGGATTGTAGGAAATCGTGAGTAGGTAATGGGATTACGTGATGAGAGAGGGATTGGTGTACAATGACTGCAGTGCCGGCATGAGCTCTACCGTCTGGATGGTCAGTACGATATGTTGAGTACTGAGGTATATTTAAAAATTGTTTTTTGGTCAGTCGAGTTTCTGTAATAAGGGCTACATCGACGTTCTCATCTCGCAATAAAGCTGTTAGTTCGTCAGTGTGGTTTCTAACACCATTCGCATTCCAAAGGAGAATGGATAGAGGTTTGATGGAATTCATTTAAGGATTTTTTAAAGGAGGGATGAGGTGAGATACGAGATTTGTAAGGAGAGATATCAGTGGGGTGACGAGGGATTTGAATTCGGTGAGAAAAGATGCCAACAAACTGGTAAGATCAGTGGCTTGTGATGGAGGAGGAATATAAGGAATGTGGTGTTGATGAGGTTGTTGAGAGTTTTGTACATTAGGAGGGATAGGGTGTTGGAGTTGGGATTGATGTTCCTGTTGCGGCAGGGCCTCACATTTATCAGTAGGGACTCTACCCCCTAGTAACTGAGAATAAGATACTCTAGAGTCTACTATTTTAGCTGGCCCTCTTCTGGGTTTAGAAGTTTCTTCTGGGTTCCGGGGATTACGAAATTTATTTTTGATCTTTTTATACACCTGGCAGCCCTTGTAATTAGCAGGATGTCCTTCTAAGCATAAAGCACATACTGCAGGAGTAGTTTTCAATTTCTTTCACTCTCCAGTCTTGTGTGACTCTCCGCATTTCACGCATCTTGGAATGTGGTGGCAGTATGTTTTGGTGTGCCCATATGCCTGGCAATTGTGGCACTGGACGATTTCTCTTTTAGTATATGGTTTTCAACCTTGACACTTGTATAATATAATCTGTTGATTTCATATATTTTTTCGACTCCTGGTGAGGGTTCTAAATCGATGAAAAATAGAGGCAATGTAATCTTTCTATTATTTCCTCCAGAAACGTCTTAGTCGTCCTTCATAACATTGGTGACCTGTCGAACTTTGAAACCAAGGGCCGTCAATTCTTCTTGGATCGCCTCGACTTGAGTAGAGGGATGTAAATTTCGCATTACTACCCTCAAGGAACGCTCTTTCCTCAATTGGTAGGTGTGAAAGTCTGCCTTTGTGTCTGATAAATATTTAACTATTTGGCGGTATGCATCAGCTGTGCCAGGGGTTATTTTAATATCGTTAGTGCCGCTTAAGCAGGAGTAGCTACCAGGAAGTGTGATTTTGTTTAACGGGGTGCATAGTAAAGAGATTTTTTTTAGATTTTTAACGAAAATTGGAGGTGGTTTGGGGTCTCTGGGAATGGGTGCAGATTCTATTACCTCATTTTGAAGTACCTCGTAAGGATTTGGGGTAAAAAGGGGAGATCCTTCCCTCATATCCTGAGATGTACCCGGTTGAGATTCAATATTATCTGTTATATTAGCTGTAGGTGGAGTAGCAGGTGGCAACATTCAATTCGAGTTTTTTTTTCGCAAGTGAAGAACGTGATGTAGATCCGACAGAGCGAGATCTCGTTGTTGCACCCTTAGAAGACATGAGTTGGTGATAAAGTCTCATAACATGTCAGAAGAAAGTGAGGGAAGAAAAAAAAAAAAGAAAAAGTAAAATGAGAAATAAAATTAAAACACGCTGCGTGACCTTAATTTTGTATCAGAGTCGCTATAGGACCTCCCTTCCCAAGTGCAGGCTCCAGGCCAACTGACTACGTTGGGCTAGGTACTTATGGCTGCGAGATAAGGACAGACCTCTGTACACCAGCTTCACTTCGCACAACTGTACACAATAAATAACAACAGTACTCACTGTGGCATTAGTATATATTATGGTCCAGGTGTTTAGTTAACACACAGTCACAATTTTATCAAAAAATAGCACCGATTTCCTAACAAAAAGTAAATATGTCTAAGAGACGAGGTGACAGTAGTATATCGTAATCTAGCGCATGGGCAGAACTCATATATATATATATATATATATATATAGTATTTGTATTTAATTATTTCCCTAATTAACTAATATCCTTATTAACACATATTCGTTCGCACGACATGACGGAAATTAGCGAACCCGAAGGTTCGATGCCGACACCACCAATCGCTTGTTACACACCTCCCTCCACCGTTCGCAGTCCAAACCCAGTCCCTTCAGATCGGCTTTAATGCAATCTTCCCACCTTCGCTTCGGTCTATCCCTCGGACGCTTACCATTTCACAAAAAATCATCATTCGTCATTTGTATATTTTAAATTGTATATTGTAAATTTTAATAAATATGTTATCAAAAAATTAAATTATAATTTTTACCAAACAGAGATAAAGAGATTCTGGCATTTTGTGAATAGCGATGTAAAAAATTACCGGACGAATATAGGTTAATAATACTTTATATTGCTCTACATTGCTATTACTTTACCTTGAGAAATATTGCCTCTCATAAATATATGTTCCTTCCCAAAAGTACTACGTGGGGTCAGCTTATTAAATTAATTATAGAATTTGATGATCAAGTTCTTTACCAAAGTCTATTAATTATTTTATTTTACATCATGATTTTTTTTTTTTTTAATACTTAAAGTTATTCATTGAAAAATATTACAATCTGTCTCAAGGGACATTTATAATAGTTTTCAGAGATCACATTCATACTCTATGTACAATAATAATAATAATAAGGCTTAGCGAACCCGAAGGTTCGATGCCGACACCACCAATCGCTTGTTACACACCTCCCTCCACCGTTCGCAGTCCAAACCCAGTCCCTTCAGATCGGCTTTAATGCAATCTTCCCACCTTCGCTTCGGTCTACCCCTCGGACGCTTACCATTCGGCACAGCAAATATTAACCTTTTAGGAATTCTCTCGTTACTAAGCCCAACAACTTTACAAGCCCATTTGATTCGCCGCGATGAAATTACATCAATTATATTACCCGGATACAGCTCACGCAATTCGGCGTTGTGTAACCGTCTGAACTCTCCGGTTAACTCATCCTTCTTCGGTCCGAATATTCTACGCAATACTTTATTTTCAAAAACCTTAAGACGCTGCTCATCCCTTAATGTAAGCGGCCAAGTTTCGCATCCATAAAGAACTGTAGGCAAGATAATTGTTTTATAGATTCTAATTTTTAAGTTCCGGGACAAGAGGCGCGAACTAAGTAGTTTTGTCACAGAAAAATAACAAGCATTTCCCGCCTTCAGTCTAACCTTAATCTCTTCTTCAATTTCGTTTTTTCTAGTTATCGTTGAACCTAGATACCTAAATTTATCTACCTGTTCAAACATATTACCATCTATATCGATGTCACCAGTAGTATCGCCATTTTTGCAGCTAACCATATATTTTGTTTTATCCACGTTTATTTCGAGTCCTAGTTCTTTCCCGGCTTTCATTAACGTTGTCGTATTTAGTTTTATAGTTTCAACGTCTTCGCTTAACAGTACCAGATCATCAGCATAGCCCAGCACGGATGTTGTCCCGCCCAGATCCAACCCTTTCTCGGTTCGCATTACCTCCCTAATGGCATGTTCTAATGCCAAATTGAACAGGACAGGCGAAAGAGAATCCCCCTGTTTTAAGCCCGAACGAACCTCAAATTTTTCGGACAAATTATTACCGATTCTAACTTTATTGAGTGTCTCCGTCAAGCACATCCTGACTAGATTTACTAGTTTTTTTGGAATCCCCTGCTCGATTAGAATATTATACAGTTTCTGGCGGTCAATAGAATCGTAAGCCTTTTTAAAATCTATATACAGCTGGTGAACAATACCGTTATACTCCAATTTTTTCTCTAATATTTGCCGTAAAGAAAATATTTGATCAATAGTCGAACGATTCCGTCTAAATCCGCATTGGTAGTCTCCGATAATTTCCTCGGCGTATTCCGTGATTCGACTGGTTAAGATTGAAGTGAATATTTTATAACATACCGGAAGGAGTGAAATTCCTCGATAGTTATTACAATCCGTCCTCGGACCCTTTTTGTGAATCGGAATAAGAATAGATTCTTTCCATTCTTCAGGTAATTTCTCGTTCACCCAGATCTTTTTAACCAACCGATGTATTTTAGAAACTCCAGCTTCCCCGCATGCCTTAATTAGTTCAGTAGGAATATTATCGATTCCCGCTGCTTTATATGATTTTAATTTTCCGATAGCTACTTCAACTTCCTCTTTACTTGGTCCTTCTATTAACGGTTCAGCACTCTGGTACTCAGAAGGAGGACACAGATCATAATTTCCCGTATTTAAAATATTGTCAAAGTGGTCCTTAAACTTATTCAATATGTCAACCGGATCGGTCAGAATATTGTTATTATCATCCCTAATTCCAGACGTTACGGGCCCTACATATTTACGTGATCTGTTTATACCTTTGTACATGTCTCTTACGTTATTTTCGATTCTATTAGTTTCTATTTCAATTATTTTATTTTTAAGATACTCCCTTTTTTTATTTTTGAGCAATTTTGTCGTTTCGTTCTTTGAGATTCGGAAGTATTCCAGATTGTCTTCGCTAGGATTATTTAGAGCTTTTAATTTAGCGGCTTTTCTTTTTTCGCACATGTTTAAGCAATCTTCATCAAACCACGGTTTGTTATTCTTAGTTTCCTTTTTTCCTAGGCACGAGTTACCGACCGCTTTAATATTATCCCTGATCTCTACCCATAACTTGTCAATATCCTCGTGGTCCTCGTCAGGAAGCTCTAAAGCTTCAAACCTATTCTTAACATCTAGCTCGAATTGGTTTCTAATTGATGGATTTTTTAATTTTTCCAAATTAAAATTCTCAAAATCGAAACGGTTTTCTTTTCTCTTTTTTATATTAAGTTTTTGTCGAAGTTTCGCGATTACTAATTCATGATCCGACCCACATTCTGCTCCGCGATAAGACCGTACATTGATTATACTGCTTTGCCAGCTGTGTTGTATCAAGACATGATCTATTTGATTTCGTGTTTGCGAATCCGGTGATGTCCAAGTATATTTATGAATATCCTTATGTTTAAACGTCGTACTTTTAATTATCAGGTTTTTCGAGATGGCAAAGTTTATCAGACGGATCCCATTATCATTACTATATTCGTGCAAACTTTCTTTACCAATCGTCGGAATATAAACTTCTTCCCTTCCTACCTTTGCGTTCGCGTCACCTACAATTATTTTCATGTAGTTTCGCGGTAGTTTATCATAAACCCATTCGAGTTTATCGTAAAATTCACTTTTGACTTCATCGTCACTGTCTTCGGTCGGACAATGTATGTTTATTAATGCGATTTTAAACCAACGTCCCTGAAATATAGCTACCGAAATTCTATCACTAAAGAATTGTACGTCGCTCAAAGCGGATAGTAATCTACTCCTAATTAGAAACCCGGTACCTAAACAATGATTCCCGCTTCCTCCGTACCAAATAGTGTACTTTCCTTCCCTCATCGAGCCCTCCCCTGGCCAGCGAACCTCTTGCAGAGCCACGACATCCAAATTGTACCCATTTACCTCATTCGCGACCGATTTTAGCCCCCCGGCTGTGTTTAAACTCCTTATGTTCCACGTACCAATATTTAAATCCCTATATTTCAACTTGCGCCATGAATCCCCTAAAGCAGTCCCCACCCGGAGACCCGAACGGGGGCTAGTTTACCTCCGGATAATGAGCGTTTTACCTTAGGGAGATCCATGACTTTTTGTGGTGTTTGGTGAACTAAAGATATGTGAGTAGGGCGTTCAATCCTACGTCACACCCTCCAGCAGGTCTGGTGGGCCCCTACCTCCAGCAAGTCTGGAGGTCCCCTCCCTCCAGCAAGTCTGGAGGGCCCCTCTCATTGCTGGTCAGCGAGTCCATCGGACTTAGCCTGGAGGAACTTCCAAGGAATTTCCACCGACCATCCCCACATCCGCCACCCGTGGGACGCTCCCCATACGCGGTAATGAGCCCGCGCGAGGACTCTATGTACAATAAATAAGATAAATTATACAGAAAAATAATAAATATGAATAAAATAACCTAAAAATAAATAAATAAAAAGAACAATACATACCTATATACAGTATTTACAATATCGCTGGAGAACCCCGAGCTAGACTTATCCCTCCAACTGTGGTGCATGATTCCAGGAGATCCCTACACTTCTCTCTCAACCGCGTCACTGGAGCTAAACCCAGTGGAGATTGAGCAACAGAGCTTTAGCCACATACACTCATGTCGTGGGTGGAGAATCTGGCCATTGCCAGAACTCCAATATTTACAAACTATAAAAGGTCGCTGGGCCCCTACCGTTTTAAACTTCTTGGAGGATTATAGGGATGGGTGGTGCTGGATAGGGATTGTGCAAAGAGATTTAAATGATAGGTAAGGTTCTGGTGAAATTCGGAGAATTTTGCTGGGAAAAAGGTGTAGGACAAATGGGATATAAAGGTCATGGTGTAGGGTTTTGTTGGTTACATAGAAATGAGCATCGACTTTTCGAAGGACTTTGGATTGGAATGATTATATGAGTTTGATGTTAGAACATTTTGCTGTTCCCCACAGTTCAAGTCCTTAAGTCAACGTAGGTTTCAGTACTGTCTTGTAGATAAGTATTTTATTTTCAATAGAGAGTTTAGATTTTCTATTTAGTAGTATGTATAGTTGGCCGTATCGTCGGTTGCGTTTCTGTCTTTTAAGTCTAGTATGATAGTTTCACGTTAGTCGTCTGTCTAAGATAATGCCAAGGTACCGGGCTGTGTCTGAGAAAGGAAGCTGGAATGAATTAAAGTGTGCTGGTGGACAGGAACTGCGTCGAAGTGTGAAGGTGATGTGTTGGCATTTTAATTCATTATATTAATACACCATTTATTACACCAGTGCTCAATCAGGGAGAGGTGTCTTTGAAGGTTTAAGGATGCAATATCAGGATCTGAGTCGGAGGATAGACATGTATATCGGCGGTAAAGAGGATGTAAAGGACGGGACCCAATACGCTACCTTGAGGAACACCAGCCTCAACTGGATAACAATTTGAAAATTCAGAGCAACAGCGAACTCGGAAGGTACGATCTGAGAGTTAGGAACGGAGGACAAGGTATAAGGACTGAGAAAGAAAGGTTTTAAGTTTGAAAAGAAGCCCAGCGTGTCATACACTTTCAAAAGCTTCAGCTATGTCCAGAAATTGCTTTTCAGGGCTGTGGAAATATGATCGACCACTCGAAGTTCTTGTTGGACTGTGCAAGGTTTGGAACGGAATCAGAACTGGTGTGAAGGAAGAATTTGAGATTCTATAAAGGGTAGGAATTTTTTCAGGAGGATCTTTTCAAGGATTTTTTAAAGGATTGGTAGTAGGCTAATGGCTCTGCAGGAAGTAAAGCTGTTGAGTAGTTTGCCTGATTTTGTTAATAGGATAATAGTAGAAATTTCCATATAACAGGAAATTGGGTGGTTCGTAGGATGCTATTGTATATGTATGTAAGGAATATGACAGCTGTAGGAGGGAGTTGTCTCAGGATATGGGATGTAAGGAGGTCATATCCTGGTGATTTGCGGGTAGGTAGTTTTTGTAAGTGGTATTTGACCCCAGAAGGATTAACTGCTTTAGGCGGTAAAGAGAGTGGGATGGGTGAATTAAGGAATTCCTCTACTGTTGACGTGTGGGAGTGGTTGGATACGGAATGAGAGGTGAATGTAAGGGAAAGGTGTTTGGCGAATACCTCTGCTCTATCTCCGTCAGACGCTGCCCAAGAGCCATCACCTCGATGGAGAGGATGTGATATATGATGAGGTTTTAGGATTTGTTTAGTGATCTTCCATTGGGAATTGTCATAAGAAGATAGGGGAGTAAGGTAGGAGTTGAAGGATTGGGATCTGAAGGTGGCCAATTCTAGCTTTAATTTTTTGCAGAAATAATTATAGGATTGACGATTAGCGGGGTGTCTAGTACGTTGCCATAATAATCTGGCACTGCATTTGGTGTGGATTATTTCTATGAGGTTTAGAGGTAACTTATTTATCTTGGGAGTTCTTGAGCAGTGGTTTGGAGAGGAAGCAGTTCTGATAGCTTGTTGGATAGTGGTGGTAAAAAAGTGTACGGCATTGTCAAGGTCTTCTGGGGTTTTCAGGGAAATTCTGAGGTCAATTTTATAGGAAAGGATTTGGTAAAAGAGTTTTCAGTTAACTAAGCCTCTGATGAAGGACGGTGGAGAGGACTTAGGAATGGGAGCTAGATATAATTGGAGTAATAATGCACTATGATCTGAGGATAGTTCGACAAGACGGATAAGGGAATGATTGAGAGGACTTAAGCCACTGTGGCTAAAAAAATCAAAGATATCGGGATTGTGGTTAGGATCTGTGGGCCGGTAGGTAGGTGAGTTAGGAGGAAGGAGATTTAAACTTTGTGAATTGAGTGCAGATAGAAATGTTCTACCACCAAAATTCGTGGTTCCAGAACCACATTGATGATGTTTGGTGTTTAATTCTCCATCCAGTATTAAGTGATGTCCTAAAGGGGTTGAGAAGAGAACTGAACTGGATATTGGATACGGATCTGTTAGGAGGGCAATATGCAGATGCTATGGTGACGAAAAAGAACGTGGTTTTGATTACGATAGCGGTGGATTTTAGGAAATCTTGAGTCGGTAATGGGAATAGGCATTCATCAGACGCTGCCTAGGAGTCATCGCATCGACGAAGGGGATGGGAAATGTAATGGGATCTTAGGATTTTTTTGGTGGTTTTTCAGAAGTATTTGTCGTGAGCGGAGAAAGAATTAAGGTAGATATCAAAGGATTGGGATCTGAAGGATGATAATTTTTGCTTTAGTAGTTTACAATAATAATTGTAGGAGCGGCGATCGATGAGGTGTTTGTTACGTTGCCATAATGATATGATACGGCATTTAGTGTGGAATAGGTCTATGAGGTGTTGGGTTAAACTATTTTTCTTAGGGGTTCTTGACGAATGATTTGGAGAGGAAGCTGTCCATACTGCTTGTTGAATAGTGGTGGTGAAGGAATGTACGGCATTGTCAAGGCCTTATGGGGTTTTCAAGGTTAATCTGAGGTCAATTTTTTCGGAAACGATAGATGAAAGTGTTTCCAATTAACTGGGCTTCTGATGAAGGACGGTGGAGAGGGCTTAGGAATAGGAGCTAGAGATAATTGGAGTACTAATGGACTATGATCTGAGGAAAGTTCGTCTAGTCGGGTAAGAAAATAATTGAGGAGACTTAAACCACTGTGGATAAAAAAATGGAGGATATCAGGATTTCGGTTAGGATCAGTTATCCAGTAGATAGATGAGTTGGGAGGAAGACGGTTAAAATTTAGGGAATTGAGTGCAGACAGCAAGGATCTACCACGAGAATTGGTAGTTCTTGAACCCCATTCTTGATGATTGGAGTTAAAGTCTGCACCCTGGATGAAGTGATGCCTTAAGGAGACAAGGAAAGAGCTGAACTGGCCATTGGATATGGAGCTGTTAGGAGGGCAATATGCTGATGATTGTGTGACGGGAAATGAGAAGGTTTTGATTACAATGGCGGTGAATTGCAGGAAATCTTGAGTAGGTAATGGGAGTAGGTGATAGGACATGTCCTATCATCTACTCCCATTATATCACCGTCTCGGCTGGAGAAGAGGGGTGTAAATTTCGGATTACAACCCTCAGGGAACACTCTTGCATTAATTGGTAGATGTGAAAATCTGCCTTTGTGTCTGATAAATATTTAATTATTTGGCGGTATGCATCAGATGAGCCAGGGAAGATTTGAATATTGGTAGTGCGGCTCAAGCGGGAGTAGCTACCAGGAGTTGTGATTTTGTTTAACTTGGTGCATAATAAAGAGATATTTTTTAGATTTATAACGAAAATTCGGGTCTCTGGGAATGGTTGCAGATTCCATCGCTTCTTTTCCATTTTAAAGTTCCTCGCAAGTGTCGATTGATACTAACCGAAGGATCAAATCTCCAAACTTAGTAGATAGGAATACGAGTGGACGGATCAGCATCCAACTTGCATGGAGAGAGAATAGGAAAAAGATTTTGGATAATCTTAAAGAAAAAGGCAAGGTGAGGCATTAATAACAAGAGCTATATAAATCACATACTGTCAAGTAGGTGATTGATAATCCTAAAGCCATAAGGGCTAGGAGATCATTCTTTCATTTGAAAAATGGATAACGAGAGTCGTACCCGATTATTTTGGTCTTATTTTTTTATCTGTTGGTTTATATACCTTATATACCTGTTTAGTAAAATAAACATATTTTTATAATACATGTTTTACAATGAGAGATATATACATTTTATACAAGTTATATCTACATGAAATAAAATATGAAAATCATCCTATTGTATGGGCTCTTGTGATGGCGTAGTCTCGTAGCGTTTTTGTAAACGCTTGAACTACGTGCAGGGCCACTACAGGACGCCGCACAGACCTGATACAGGAATCCCCTCCTGGATGATGGAGTCATAATGAAGTTGTTCAAGCGAAGTTTTCTCGATGATAGTCGACTTCATCACCGAATCTTACCCTTGGTTTTCTAAATTGTCCTGATCTTGTTCTATATTCTTCTTTGTTTTGTCTGTTGTCTGCTGTTTTTTAATATTATTTTAAGGTGAGAATATCAGGTGAGGCAGGTAAGTAGGCAGGTTTAATTCTGTCCAGTGAGATGTTTACAGACTGTCCTGGTAGCTGTAGTTGGTAATATTTAGCTCCTTTTTAAGGACTTTATATGGTCCTGAGTATGGTGGTACCAGAGGACGTTTGACGCCATCTACTTTGACGAATACGTGTATATACGTTTCTAGGTCTTCGTGGACGAATGATTTTACAGTGGAAGTCTCACTAAGAGCTGGCCGTAACTTGGATATATTGTTCTTCAGTTCCTGTAGTGAAGGGTGTGATTCATAATCATTTTTGTTTGATTCGATGAATTCTCCGGGCAGACGAATAGGATATCCATAAAGAGCATCTGCTATGCTTGACGATGTGTCGTCTCTTAGACTTGCGCGAAGACCCAGTAAGACTGTTGGCAATATTTTTGTCCACTACGCGTTATTCATATGGGCGGTGATAGCAGATTTTAGGTTTCTGTGCCAGCGCTAGATGCAACCGTTGGATTGCGGGTGATATGCTGTTGTCCTGTATCGCAGAATTCCAAGGAGTGTCGTGAGCTGTCTGAAGAGATTTCATTCGAACTGACGGCCTTGATCTGTTGTTATTGTTGCAGGTACACCAAAACGACGTATCCACTGACTGTAGAATGCTTCGGATACAGTTTCCGCAGTTATGTCCTGTAGTAAGTACAGCCTCATTCAAACGTGTAAAACGATCAATCATTGTTAGATAATAGGTGAATCCGTTGAATGGTGGTAGAGGTCCTATCAAGTCTAAATGGATGTGTTGAAACCTACCGGATGGCTGGAACTGTCCTAGTGGTGTTTTTGTGTGCCTATGGATTAGACCTAGGCAAAATTTATTTGAAAAATTAAAATATACGGGAATAAATCCCTAAATAAACCTCGATAGTTATTTCCGAAATTATTTCTTTCATGAAATAACCTGACCATTATTTCCGAAATGATTTTTTCGGGAATAAATTATTTCAGGAATAATGATATAATTATTTCTGAAATGATTATTTCAGGAATAATGTTGTAAAATAATCATTCTGATCGACTTTTCAGTTATAATCAATATCCGGGTCGACTGTCATGTTTTCGGCGGCACTTATTATAACAATAATGTCAAATTTGAAATTGCACCTCCCCCCCACCTTCTCACATCAACTTTTTGTACCTTTTCTGAAATAATCGATATCAGGGTCGATTATTATATTTTCGGGGTGGCTTATTATGAAAATACTGTCGAATTTGAGATTGCGATAACCCCCTCCTCATTCCGCATTGACTTTTTGTAACTTTTTAGATATACTCGATATCAGGATCGACTATAATGTTTTCGGGGCCGCTAATTATAAAAATAATGACAAACTTGAGATTGCTCCCCCCCCTCCCACGGCCTCCAGCATCAGATTTTTGTAACTTTTCGGAAATGATCGATATCAGGGTCGGGTATTATGTTTTCGGGGGCGCTTTTTATGAAAATACTGTCGAATTTGATATTGCGCCACCCCCTCCCCACCCCGAATCGACTTTTTGTAACTTTTCAGATATAATCGATATCAAGGTCGATAATTATGTTTTCGGGGTATCTATTTATGAAAATACTGTCAAATTTGAGATTACGCCCCTCCCCCACCCTCTAGCATCGACGTTTTGTAACTTTAGAAATAAAATCGATATCAGGGTCGACTATTATGCTTCCAGGGTAGCTTAATATGAAAATACTGTTGATTTTGCGATTGCGCCCTCTCCCTCGACTTTTCGGAGTTAATCTATAACTGTTATGCTTTCAGGGACACTATTTATAAAAATAATGTTAGATCTGAGATTGCACCCTTCCACCCTCCCGCATCGGCTTTCAGTTATTTTTCGGATTTAATCGATATCAGGATCGACTATTATGTTTTCGGGGTAGCTTATTAAGAAAATACGGTCGAATTTGAAAAAGATACCCCAAAAACATAAAAGGCCACCCTGATATCGATTAAATACAAAAGATTACTAAAAGTCGATTGGGAGAGGGGAGGGACGGGTGCAATCTTAAATTCGACCATATTTTCATAATAAGCTACCCCGAAAACATGGTGCATATTGGTAAATTCTTTATGTTATTTCAGAACAATGTTATTTCTGAAGTATTCATTTCTTGATTTTTGCAATAATTTATTTATGAAATAATAGAGAAGAATAGTTGGAGTGATCAGTCAAATAAGAAGGCAAAAATAAATGATACTATTTATTTTCACATTAGCCGATGTTTCAACCTGAAGTTCAGGCCATCATCAGGGCTAAGAAAACAACCAGATAACAAGGTATGAGAAACATAAGTAGTGTAGGTAAAAAAATTAAAGTAAAATGACAATAGTAAGAACAAAGAGATGAATAATAATAAGCAGTACAAAGTGTAGAATGATGAAGTAAACATAATGAAAAAAAAAAAGGTGACATAAGTGTTTTTTATTTATTTAATGGAATTTACAACTGTATACAAATACAACAAGTAAATAAGCGCAAATATAAATAATGGCATGTACAGGCTTGAAGAGTTACTACCCAGTGGTAGCACTCTCTAAATAATTTTAAGTAAGAAGATCACGAGGCCATCTCCTTTTCAGACGCCTAGGAGGATTATCAGGAATCGAGAAAGAAGCAAGATTGGAAACAAGCGGATTTGGATGGGAATGAAGTTTATCATGAAAGGATAGATATCTGGCTCGAGCTAAATCTGCGACATATGGTACATTAAGGTCTTTATGAATGGTTTTATTTGTGACAAAGTATGGAGCATTAAGGATTTTACGGAGGATTTTGGATTGTGAGGATTGGATACGATAGGAATTCGATGGTTTGGTGGAGCCCCAAAGCTCAACTCCGTATGTCCATATAGGTCTTATTATAGTTATGTAGATAAGTCTTTTGTAATTAGTAGAAAGTTTGGAGCGTTTGTCTAGTAAGTGTTGGAGCAGTCGGAAACGTCGAGCAGTTTCTTGTCGTTTCAGTCTAGTATGAGGATTCCAAGTAAGACGTTTATCTCAATGGAGTCCTAAGTAGCGGATTTGCTCAACAGGAATAAGTGGAGTATTATTGAAAGTTACTGTAGGACAAGACGTCATAGGTTTAGGCAAACATGTGTCATCGGCGTAAGTGGTGATGACAGTGTCAGGATGGGTTGGGATGTCAGCTGTATAAACTGTGTAGAGGATGGGACCGAGGATACTATCTTGTGGAACGCCTGCAGATTGAGCAAAGAGGGATGAGAAGGCATTATTTTGGTTTACTTTGAAGTATCTATCAGTAAGATAGAAGCGGATAATGAGGAAGTATGTAGAGGGTAGGACTTTTCGGAGTTTGTACAGAAGACCCGGGTACCAGACTCGATCAAACGCCTGTTCAACGTCGAGAAAGATTCCCGTGCAGTACATACCGCGCTCCAATGCAGAGGAGACTACATCAACCACACGGTGACATTGTTGGATAGTGGAATGCGATGTGCGGAACCCAAATTGGTGATCAGGGATAATATGATTAGAGTCTAGGATGGGATACAGGTGTTTTAGGATGAGTTTTTCCAGGATTTTGCCCATGATAGGTAACAGAGAAATAGGACGGTAAGAGGATGGGTGTTCGGGTGGTTTTTTAGGTTTGTGTAACATTTTGACAATAGATATTTTCCAAGAATCAGGGAAATATGTGGATCGGAGCACAGCATTGTATATGTAAGTGAGGAATAGGATGGCTTTCCGAGGAAGAAGTTTTAGGACCTGGGAAGTGATAAGGTCGTGTCCAGGAGCTTTACGGTAAGGTAATCTGTTGATGATATTAGATATTTCCGAAGGATGAAATGCTTTAGGTGGAAGAGACATTTGGAGTGGAATATCCAGTTCTGCTTCAATACATTCAATTTTATGTGGATTAAGGATATCAGGATGTGGATTAAAGGTTTGGAAGAGGTATTGACCGAATAGTTGAGATTTTTCTTCATCGGATTTGGACCAGGTTTGGGATTCAGTTAATAGTGGATGGTTAAAGTCTTTAAACTTTAGTATCTTTTTTGTGGTCGTCCATAGAGATTTGTCAGTAGTTGTAAGATTATCAGTTAGGTTAAGTAATTTTTGTGTTTTGAATTTTCTAATTTCTATTTTTAGTTTGTTAGTCAATTCGTTATAGTAAGTTTTATCTAAAGGATATCTAGTCCTTTGCCATTTCGATCTTGCTCTGCGTTTTTCTCTTAATAAGATTCGAATATTTAATGGCAAGTTACTATATTGTGAGTTATTGCTTTTATTGATGGAAGTGTTATGTGATCGTGACGAAACTTGTCCCAGTCTAATCGTCCTGTAATCAATTTCGGATGTGTCAGTTGGCCTCTGACTTTCATAGAGTGCGGTTGTACTGTGGAGTTATTCAGACTGTTTCTATATTTCATTTATTCATTTTATTTTCATGTATTTTGTCTTCTTTTTTTTAAATGTAATTAATGAAACCCGGCGAAGAATTAAGTGATTCGCCCGGTGTTTCCCTCACTACTAAAACGAACGTAGACCAACTTACGGACGAATCCTGTTCTAAGAAGAGAGTTCATGAAGCTATTGATTCACCTCAATCCCGATCACCAGTTAAAAAAATGGGCAAGTACTACCAGGAAATCGCTCCAATTAAAGTAAGCAATAGCTTTAATCATCTTACTGAAATTGACCTTTCATCCGATAAGCACACTACAGCAAGTACTAATTATAAAAATAACCCAAATGTTCAATCCAATGATATTAGAATACCATCGATATTTTTACACAATGCTAACAATTACAGACTTCTATTAAATGACCTAAATGCATTATGTATCGGACCATTTAATACGCAACTGGCCGGTAACAACACAAAAATAATGCTATCAACCATTGAAGACTACAGAACTATGACTAAATATTACGATGAAGAAAAAATTGAATATCACACATTTTCCTCAGATAAAAATAAATATTTAAACATTGTCATAAGGAAGGTCCCTTATAGCATAACCGAAGATGAATTAAAGGCCGAGTTAAATTCCAAACAGTTCGAAGTTGTTTACGTTTCCAGAATATTGAATAAAGATAAGAAACCTACTCCTCTCTGCTCAGTGTCTATTATAAACAATGAAACGGCTAATGACATTTTCAAACTTAACAATTTATTTTCTGCTTTAATTACAGTCGAACCTAAACACAAGAAAAATGATATCCCCATGTGTACCAACTGTCAGAGATACGGCCACACAAAAAATTATTGTCATTTAGAGCCCCGGTGCGTTAAGTGCAAAGAAAAACACCACTTCTCTAAATGCCCGTTAAAATTCACAGATAAGCCATTTTGTGTAAACTGTAAATTGGCCCATGCAGCTACCTACAAGGGTTGCGTCTATTATCAAAATATAAAAAATAGAGTAAATTCACCTCTAGAGCCAACTAGTCAAAAAACTGAGAATATTTCTTCTAGACCTGCCTCCAGAATTACTTCAAAACAGTCATTCGCAGACACCATTAGACCGATAACAAAACAATCGGAACGAAAACCTCAGCCCACAGTTAATCAAAACATTGAAATAAACGGCGATAATTTACTGTCAACAATAACTAAAATTATTATCGATGCTATCAAACCGTATTTACCACAAATTATGACACACCTATCTTCGCTCGTAGCTTCTTTATTTACTAATGGACCCTAAAGTAAACACTATCTTATCTGTTACTAACTCGTTCGAGACTAACTGCGCATTATTCCAGATCACGTATTATTTCATTTATCTCCAAATATTAATTTTTTATATATGACTGCAGAACTAAAAAAATTAAATATTTTAAACTGGAATGCGCATGGCATATCATCTCAAAGAAATGAATTTAAAATTTTTCTTGAATCAAATTTCATCGACATAGCCTGCATAACCGAGACACATCTATCTCAAAACATCACATTTAGAATCCCAGGTTACAAAATCTTACGAAAAGATCGAGAATGTTCGACTGCTTCCGGCGGTGTAGCCTTAATAATTAAGAATAATATTAGCTTCACTGAAAACATTATTGATAATATTTTAAATATCGAATTCATATCAGTTCGTTTACATTCATTTCCCTCTACAGTCGTTACGGCAGTTTATAAACCACCAAACAAAAAACTACTCCAAGATGAAATTTTAAAACTCTTGCCATCAGGAGACCATTCTTTAGTTCTAGGTGACATGAACAGTAAAAACATCTACTGGGGCTGTCGTAAATCAAATTCTAGCGGAAATATTTTGCTAGAAATTTGTTCTAGGCACAATATTCAAATCCATACGCCAAATGAACCTACTTTTTATAGACCAGGCTGTAATCCCGATATTTTGGATATTGCACTCACCAAAAATTGTAGGCTTCCTCTCTCATCTCACGTTATCACAGCCTTAAATTCGGACCACATCCCTGTATTAATTAATTTTTCAACTGAGCTAAATGTAGTGCCGAAGCGAAAATCACTCATTAATGGAACGATTGACTGGGAATTATACAAAATCTTAGTAGCTGAGAAAATAAATCTGAAAAATAATTTTTCTGCTGCCCTTGAAATCGAAGAAAATATAAATAAACTAAATGAGTCTATCTCGAATAGTCTACAGGAAGCAACCGTACGACCTTTCCAGTTAGTGAGGAAAAATTTTTCAAGGAGTTGCCTAAAATCAATTCTGTCAAAAATTAAAGAAAAGAACCATGCAAGGAGACAGTGGATGCGCAACAGAGATCCTACTTACAAAAAGACATGGAACCACCTCAAACACATAATTAAAAAAGAACTGGATGAATGGGTGTATTCCAAATACCAAAATTACGTAAAAGATTTAGACCCAAAGGACCAATCTCTGTGGAAGGCTACTCGGCGTGTACTAAGCAAATTTGAGAAAATTCCTAGTCTGGAAGAGAATGGTGGATACATCATCAGTGACGCAGAAAAAGCTGAAGCATTTGCAGATTACTTTGAGAAAACGTTCTCTAACCCAGAATGCGAAAGAAGTCCGCATTCACCAAATGTTGACGTTGAAGATTATTTAAAATTGCCCCTAACAACTGTACAGCTTCCGATTAAATTCACAACCCCTAAAGAAATTCAAGAACTAATTAGGAGTCTCAAAGTAAAAAAAAGTCCAGGACATGACCTTATACCAGTTATTGCGTTAAAAAATTTTCCTAGAAAAGCTCTCGTTTACATTACGTCTATATTTAATAGCTGTCTACGCACTGGATATTTTCCCGAAACGTGGAAGAAAGCTGAACTCGTAGTAATTCATAAGCATGGTAAAAATGCTAAACAAGTCAGTAGCTATAGACCGATAAGTTTATTACCCATAGTTGGAAAATTACTAGAGTCAGTCATAAAAAGACATCTTGCATCCTTTTTACAATGTAATAGCATTATTCCTGATTTTCAATTTGGTTTTCAGTATAGTCATTCCACTTCACACCAACTGGCAAGATTATCAGAATTCATAGTAAATGGATTTGAAATGAAAAAACATACTCTTGTCACGTTTTTAGACTTTCAACAAGCGTTTGATAAGGTTTGGCATTGTGGTCTATTGTACAAGCTAAAGAAAGTGGACACGCCCAAATATTTATATGACGTTCTGAGCTCATTCCTCAACGGCAGAACATTTACAGTTAGAATAAATAATATAAATTCAACCTTAAGACAAATCCATGCCGGCACCCCACAAGGTTCTGTTCTTTCTCCCATACTTTTTAACTTTTATGTTCACGACATTATCCAATCCACAAACACCTCCATAGCTATGTTTGCCGACGATACAGCTGTCTTTTCCCAACACAATGATATATTAATAGCCAGAAATACACTGCAGTCTTACCTAGTAAATCTAGAACAATATTTAAAAAATGGATGATTTGTCTCAACACCGAAAAATGTACAGCAAAAATTTTTACTCTTAGACGTCCCTCAGACCCACCTGAACTGATTCTCAAAAATAAAGAACTAAAATGGAACCCAGCTAGTGAAGCAGTAAAATACCTCGGAGTTTATCTGGACCGCCGCCTTACGTGGAATTACCATATAAATAATAAACTGACCCAAACATACGCAAGGTTAGCAATGTTATATCCCATAGTAAATAGAAAATCTAGTTTAAAACCAGAGACAACTGTTCTTATTCATAAAACCATACTAAGACCCTTGCTAATGTACGGATGTGAAGTCTGGGGAGCAGCTTCAGCTACGAAAAGAAAAAAACTACAATCCTTTCAAAACAAGGTATTAAGAATTGCAGTAGATGCCCCCTGGTTCATAAGAAACGCTCAACTACATCGAGAACTAAAAGTGGAAACAATAGATGAATTCATCAAAAAACGATTTAAAAAATTCCATACGCAGCTACCAGCAGTTAAAGGTGCAGTGGCCTACAACTTAGGAAACCCAACCTCATCTCGAAGACTGAAGCCCAGACTGATCCAAGACATCATGTTATGAACAATTAATAATTTTCTCTTTATTAATTGTAATTATTCAATAATTATAATGTATAAATAGTTAGGGGTGTCTTTTGCAAAGACTATACCCCACCAGAACAAATTGTTAAAAATCATCAAATTGTTACAACAACCATGTAAGGCCCACCAGGCCGATCTGGTTATAAATAAATTTAAAAAAAAAATTCGGATGTGAGGGTTTAGGAACGAGATTTGAATGTAATAATAGCAGAACTGGACTATGATCTGATGAAAGGTCATCCAGGGATTTTATTGTGGTCAGGGAAGAGGAAATCTGAGAAGTGATAAATATATCTAGGATATCAGGACGTTTTTTAAGGGATGTTGGCCAATATGTTGGATTCATGGGCGAGAGGATAGAATAACTATTAGAAGATGAGACATGAGATAGGATATTACCACGGGAATTGGATGTTCGACAACCCCATCGTTGGTGTTTAGCATTGTAGTCTCCTCCAGCAATAAAGCGTGATCCGAGTGATTGGAATTAGGAATCAAGAAGGCCATGAGAAAGGGAATTTCCAGGAGGACAGTATACAGCTGATAATGTAAGATGGAAAGGGCGAGTTGATAGGATTACCGAGGTTGATTGAATGGCGTCAGTTGGGGTGGAAGGGATTAGGGAATGAGATAAGGATTTATGAATAAGGATGCAAGAGCCTGCATGGGAAGTGTTATCTGGATGGTCTGATCTGTAAGTGATGTAGTCAGTTATGTCAAAGTTGTTGTTGTCAAAGTTATGTCAAAAAGAGGGCAATGTCAATGTAATTGTCATGAATATTAAAGAAAGAAAGAAAGAAATATAAAGAAAGTTTGTCACGGTGGTTTTGTAGTCCATTAGCGTTCCATAAGAGAATAGCTAGGAATAATTAGGATTTCGGAAAGTAATCTGGTTGGAAGGGTTATGAGTGGTTTGATAGTCTGTTGAAGGTCTATCAGGAATGCTGATAGGATAGAATTGATGTCGGATGATGTTTGGCTTTGAAGGATCTGTGGATTCGGATCAGGAGGAGGTTTTAGTTGGTAATTTGTGCGATTAAGGTTATTGGTAGGGGGTTGGGTCCGTTGTTGGGTACGAGGAGTTGGTTGAAATTTCTGAGGTACATATGATGGTGGGTTCATCTGGAGATTTGGATGGGATTGTGCTGGATGCGGATGATCCGGCGGAAGTTTGACCGTTAGGGAAAGATAATGAGGGGGGATTTGTTGACGTGGAGGTCGATGCTGAGGATTAGTGATTTTAGGTTTGGATTTGGTCTGAGGCGCCTGACGTCGAGGTTGCTGCTTGATGATAGTGGTTTGGGAGTGTTGCTTGGTGGATTCTTGTTGAGGAAGGTCCGTTGATACAGTGGTCGATGGCCGTTGTTGGACGATTTGCGGTGTTGACGACAGTACTGGGAAAACATCCAGATTTTCAATTTCAGGCGGTTCTGTGTTACTTTTCTGAACAAGGTTCTGGCTTCTTACTGCTATATTATGGGATCTTTGCTTGTGGAGACTTTTATAAACATCACAACCTCTATAGCTCGCAGGGTGGGCTTCACTACAAATAGCACATATCGCAGGGTCGTGCCTTGGTTTCTGACAAGTGTCTGATGCGTGTGAACCTGCACATTTCACACAGCTGGCCTCGTGAAAGCAGTAGGTTTTGGTATGTCCCAGATTTTGACAGTTTGTGCACTGCACTACTATGGGCTTCTGTCTAGGTTCCTCAAAACGGACTGTTGAGTATACTAATCTCGTTACCTGAAATATTTCGGAATTGTTTTTTGCTGGTTCCAGATCCACGAAAAATAGTGGTAACGGATATTTTTCTCTAGGATGTAATACGGGTGAAATATTTCTGACACTGTGGCCTATTTCTTCCAATCCGATTTTAATAGCGTTTGTGGTGGTACTTGAATGCAGACCTCTCAAGATTACTCTATACGCTTTTTCCTGTCTGAGTTGATAGCAGTGGAATTGGTATTTTCTTGATGTAAAATGCTCGATGAGTTTTTTATAGTTTTCTTTAGAGTTAGTGTTAATTTTTATATCATTAACTCTTGAATAACATCGAAAATTAGGCTGTCCTATCAAGTCAGCAATTTCTTGCCCGAAGGACATAAAATTTTCAATTTTTGATACGAAAATAGGTGGTGGTTCTGGATCCGAAAATGTTTTTGGCTGCTGACTTTTATTTGATGAAATATTGGTAGTTACAGAATTACTGATTGAGGTGGATGGTGGAACTGTTTCTAATTTGTTGGCTGCAGTGGTTTTACTGCGGGTTTTTTGTGTAGATTTGCTATTTTCAGATATTTTTTTTGATTTGGTAGCTTTATTTTTTTTCTTAGTAGGTGAGTTACCCGCCGATCCAGGGGCAGAATTTCTATTGCGCTTTTGGAGTGTTCTTCTTTTTAAATATTGCGAATCTGTCTCGCTTATTTCGGAAAATGGTGTCTCTTCCTCCGATTCATCACTCGACGTATTAACAAGATCCATGATAACAAAATAATTAAAAGTCTATAAAAGTTATAATGGAATTAATGAAATTAATTCTTAAAACTAAGTTATTTACAAAAATATTTACAGGTAAAATAAAACATTTCTCAATGTACATAAATAAATAAAACTAAAAGTCTCAAATAAAAATAATTGAAAAAAAAAAAAAAAAGTTCTTAGATACGAACTCGATATCACTCGAAGGAAGGAATGTTGGTACCAGGCGTTGACCGTGAATCTATCTTGATATGATAAGACCCCTAAAGGGAATTATCGGCCAGCTGAGCTGTTTCTACCGAACGTATATCAATTAAATATTCAACATAATTTTAATAAATGTCTCTCACCTCAATATTTTAATGTGGAAATGTTCAAATGTACAAAAGCACACTATTCACACTGTATAGCAGCAGAAATTGAAGCGTTAACCTGATGAAAAGGAAACAACGACAGAGCGATGCAAGCATACAACTGTAATTGCGGCCATGACACTTGGTACGCCAACATAAGTGTTAAAATGGGAATCTTAGAATAAAATGTAAAAACATAAAAATATGAAGTTATATAAGAAATGGAGATAAACACTAAAATTAAGATATTTTGAATAGAATAGTTAGATAGAAAATTGAGATGTTGTAAAGTCTATCAAGATGTATAGACAACGTATTATCCAGTCTGGCCAGAGACAGCTACCTGTACACATCGCTATTACTCTCTTATATTATCAGTTCTGAATTTTTTAAAATTTTAATGTTCAGTACAGTTCATTATAGTTGAGTGTATTTTTCTTTTAACAGTATTAGTATTCACTGTGATTAGTGTAATATATTCACTTTTATCTACTTAAAGAAAGTGTCATGAATCCAATTGAGTTCTAGAAGCTACGGGAGTGTAAACGTCTACTAATCCCTACAGCATTAGACAACGCTGTTTACTGCGTTCATCAAAACAACACTCTCCCGGTATTTATTTACATTTTAATTGTTCTATTCTAATTAAATATGGTGCAGTGTAATATTTGTAATAATACTATTGCACGCGAAGATAAAAACAATCTTTGTTGTGTAAAATGCAAAATTATTTTTCACGGTCGGTGTCTCAATCTAAGTGATAAAGAAATTGAAGCCTTAAAAGCACACAAAAAAACATGGGTATGCCCTAATTCTGACCAGACCAAAAAACCTAACACTGAGCCGTCCGCCTCAGAAATACTGGCGGCAGTAAATCGCTTAGACTCGAGTGTCAATGAAGACATAAAAAACATAAAAACAACCCTCGATAAATATGGAGAGCTCAATTTTGAGCTTAATGAAAAATTATCGAAAATTCAGAAACACCTCGAAAGTCAAGCCAGTAATTTCGAAAAAAATATTCTGGAAAATAAAGCCCTCAAATCTCGAGTGGGCGAATTGGAGGTTCGCCTGAATAACGCAGAGCAGGGCTTGTTATCCAGATCACTGGAGATCCGAGGGATACCGGAGCGAACTGGTGAAACGTCCGCCGCTTTGGTGACCAGCATTGGAGCAAGTTTGGCCATCAGGCTCAGTACAGATGACTTGGACATAGTAAATCGCCGCAGAAGTAGAAAAGATGACCCACGACCGCCGCCTGTCATCGCGCGCTTTGTCAAACAGTCAGTCAGGGACGACTTAATAACGAAGAGGAAAGTCAAGAGGGACCTCACTACCCGGAATATCGGCTGGCAGGAGAATGACTGTCACCCCATATATCTGATTAAGGAAATGACTCCCACGAACAGACACTTATATTGGCTTGCCCGACAGAAGAGAGCTGCGGGGAAAATCAAATATACGTGGTTTGCCGCCGGAAAGGTGCGATGTCGAAAGGAGGACGGGCATAAAGTTATTCTGATTGAACAGGCCTCGGACCTCGATATATTTGCCTGACCACGAAGAATTCGTCTACTCCTCATCCTCATTAAAATAACTTTGAACTCAATTATCTACAAAGGAACATTTTCACTTTTACGCATAGAGATATCTCTTCACACTTACACACTTATTTGTATTTTATTGACCATATGTTTTTTTATTTCTTTTGGTACCTGCTTACACTTTCTTTTCTGCTATTTTAATTAATTGTAAACTCCTTTTTGTATTTTCTATTTGTTTTAGAGTTTCTCTACCAAACTCTGACTGTTTCCCTCCCAATTCCTCTCATGTCTAGTACCCTAATCACCTGTCATGTTAACTCTCAATCCCTCCCTGCCCACTATGACGAGTTCCTGCAATATTTCACTCAAAACTTTTATCATATTATCGCAATCTCGGAAACTTGGCTTAAACCTTACATCCCTTCCTCTTCTGTTTCCTTGCCTAATCACACCCTCCTCCGTCATGACCGGGTAAGCCGGAATGGTGGAGGAGTAGCCATGTTTGTCCATAATAGCCTGAAGACTCGAATCCTCGATTCCTCACCACCCTCCGATCATCCTCAGGTTGAATACCTTCTAGTAGAAATCCATTGTAAGGATCTTCCTCTCCCTTACACTGTGGTATATCGTCCTCCACATGTTCCATTTGATCAGTCCTTCGAATCAACCCTATTCAACTTCGTTCCTCTATATCCCAGAATAATCATCTCCGGTGACCTCAATACCAATTTCCTCTCTAACTCCAATGACAAATCCTATCTAGAAAACTTAATTTTCTCTCTGCACCTCTTCATAGTTCCATTTTCCCCCACCCACCACACCAGCAGGTCAGACACTTGGCTAAACTTCTACATTATAGACTCTGTATAAAATCTCCTCTCCTCTTCTCAATTGCCAGTATCATTCTTATCATCTCACGATCTTATACAAATAACATATAATATCCAAACTCCTTCAATCCAGCCTCGAACTATCACCTTCCGTCACCTAGATTCCCTTACTCGAGAAAAAATATTACCTGACCTAGAAACCCTAGACTGGAATGGAATATATTCTTGTTCTTCCTTCGACTCCATGGTTGACATTCTTACCACCTTCTCAATATTCTCTATACCCATGCTCCCCTCAAAACCTCTACCTTTCGTCACCGGCCTGCTCCTTGGATGTGTCAGGAAATCAAAGATCTGCAGAAGAGGCGCGACGCTCCAAGGCTTCCGCCCTTAGAGAAGTTTTATTAGTTTACTTCTGAATATCCTTTGTCCAGCATCCTACCCTTAGGTTGCCGCCCTAAACGTTCCTAGAAATCAAGATAACCCCTATCGCCCCCTCTCCTACTTCGGCCAATCCTATCCCCACCCCAGAGTTGGGGTATATTACCGCCCTTAATATTAGAGAAATTCATTCCATCATTCCATCTGTAAATATCACGAGATGTAACTTATGTAACATTAGTTTAGGCCTCACAAGGCTAGTTTGTAAGAAGTTCACTAAGATTATGTCAATATAACTTTATATTTTACAACAAAAGTATATTTCAAAATCTTCACTGTTGTACGAGTTCGTTAATTCACAGACCTGTTAACCGCGGTAATGAAATCCCACACCAATGCCATAGGGCCAGACGGCATTCCTGTCAAATTAATAAAAATATGTCTACCTGAAATCCTCCCAGCTCTCCTTTTTATCTACAATTTCTCCCTTCAGAATTCAGTATTCCCTACCTCTTGGAAAAAAGCCATTGTCCTTCCTTTAAATAAAAATCCTAATCCATCCTCACCCGAAGATTTCCGTCCGATTTCAATTCTTTCTAACCTCTCAAAGCCTCTTGAAAGACTGGTGCAATCCCAAGTCTCCAAGTTCCTCGAAAAGTCCAACCAATTTGATCCTCTACAATCTGGTTTCCGTCCCGGCTATTCCACACAATCTGCCTTAATTAAAATTACCAACGACATTCAATCTGCAATAGATGATAGAAAATTAACTGTCCTTATTCTTCTAGACTTCTCCAAAGCTTTCGATTCCATCAACCATTCCATCCTCTTCAACAAACTAAAATCATTATCTTTCTCCAATAGTTCCATCTCTTGGTTCCAATCTTTCCTCTCCCAACGCACCCAAGCAGTCTCCATACCCAACCAACCACTATCTGCTTTCCTTTCTTTATCCTCTGGAGTTGCCCAGGGTTCAAGCATATCTCCTCTCCTTTTCAGTTCCTACATTAACGACCTTCATAATTCAATTCTCCATTGTTTCCATCACCTTTATGCAAATGATTCCCAAATCTACCTATCCTTTTCTCCCTCTGAGTTACTGGGGGCATTTGCCAAGATTCAAGAAGACCTTGATCGAATCAATGCCTGTTTCAAATGTAAATGGGTTAAAGTTAAATGCTGCCAAAACTCAGGCTATTGCCATTGGTTCCAAGCCCCTTATTATATTCCATACTGACTTTCCCATATTACACCTTAATGACCAGCCAATTTCCTTCTACTCCTCTGTTAAAAATTTAGGATTTTTCATAGATCAAACCCTCTCCTGGACCTACCATATTTCTCACATTTCCGGTCGGACAATTTCTACCCTTAAACTATTTCATCGCTATCGCCATCTCCTACCTCAACATATCCGTAGACTCCTAATTTCCTCTCTCATCTTCCTCCACTTTGACTACAGCTGTGTGGTGTATGATGGCCTCGCGGTGGAGCTCCGTGATAGACTGAAAAGATTAATGAATAGCTGCGTAAGATTTGTTATTGGTGCTCCCATATCTCTCACCACTACACTGAGTTAAGGTGGCTCTTCCCTTCCTTTAGAAGACAATATTTCCTAGGTACGTTCCTCTACCAAATCATCAACAACCATCGTCCTTCCTACGCCTACAACCTTCTCCAGTTCAAATCCTCAGTCCATTCCCTGTCCACAAGATCTCGACCTTCTGACCTTTACATGCCTTCTCACAGATCTGCCTCATTCCAAAATTCCTTTATTGTTCGCTCTGTCAATTTTTGGAATTCCCTCCCTATCAAAATTCGACATTCCCTCTCCATATCCACATTCAAATCCCTCCTATTCCAATTCCTATCACAAAAACAGTCAGATACTTGCTAACCATTCGAGCGGATTTTAATAGAGAATTTGATACATTTTTATTTTGTAATTCTTTATTTTTTTCGGAAAAGTGTATACTGGTTTATAAGAGCAAATAGCTTTAAGAGTCTTGTCATAGTATTAATGGTTTTGTATATAGTTTAGTTTGTTTTGTATATAGAATTTTTACCTTATATTTTTTTTACATTATTTCTTTTTTTTCGATTGATTTTATTTTGGCCAGATGTAATATTTTAATTTTGTTCTATTTTGTTATTCTCAAGGGTCTGTGTCCCAGAATAAAGTTATTTCTATCTATCTATCTATTATATAATACAGAGTTAAAACAGAGTAGAGGGCTGAAAGGAAGTAGGAAGAGAACTGAGAAGGTTGAAATAAGAAAGAGAATAAGAAAGAAAAATAAAAATAAAGAGAAGAGCCACCTGATTACGAGATGTAAATCTACGCAATGAAGGTGTTAGTCAAGGAGGGATGTATAGTGGCGTCATCAGACTTGCTGGAGGTAGGGGCCCACCAGACTTCTCCTAAAGCCGTCTCCGGGTGGGGACTGCTTTAGGGGAATCATGGCGCAAGTTGAAATATAGGGATTTAAATATTGGTACCTGGAACGTAAGGAGTTTAAATCCTGCAGGGGGGCTAAAATCGGTCGTGAATGAGGTAAATGGGTACAATTTGAATGTCGTGGCTCTGCAAGAGGTTCGCTGGCCATGGGAGGGCTCGATGAGGGAAGGGAAGTACACTATTTGGTACGGAGGAAGCGGGAATCTCTTTGTTCTTACTATTGTAATTATTCTAACAACTGAATTTTACTTTAATTTTTTTATCTACACTACTTATGTTTCTCATACCTTGTTATCTGGTTCTTTTCTTAGCCCTGATGATGGCCTGAACTTCAGGTCTAAACGTCGGCTAATGTCAAAATAAATAGTATCATTTATTTTTGAATTCTTATTTGACTGATCACCCCAACCATTCTTCTCTCCATTATTCACGACAGTCAACCATTTACCAATTATTTATGAAATAAATAATTCTGAAATAATAGTTATGAAATAATTTATTTCAGAAATAACTCATTTCGAAATGATTTACTTTATTCCAAAGAATGTTAAAATATTGAAATAATTATTTCAGAAATAAATTTAGCAGTTATTCCATCGAGATTATTTCATTGACAGTTTGAAATATTATTTCAGAAATAACCATCATTCCTGAAATAATTCATTCGTGGAATAACCACTATAATGATAGTAAATTATTATAATGAAAGTAAATTATTACTGAAATGTAAATTATTTCAGAAATAAATTATTTCAAGAGTGCCCAGGTATACTATGGATTTTTGATTTTTGGCAGGCAATGCAACTCTTGGCCCATTCGTCGACGTCTTTGTTCATCTTTGGCCAGAAGAATCTCTGATATATCAATTTTCTTGTTGTTCTTATCTGTGGGTGGCTTAGATTGTGAATTTTCTTAAATTCTTCTTGTCGAAACTCTAGAGGGAGATAAGGTCTTGCATTGCCTGTTGTCATTTCACAAAGGAGAAACTTGTCCGATCCAGGAATTTCCACTTGTTTAAATGAAAGATTGTCCTGATCTTTATGTCTGTTCATTTCTTGATCATTCTCCTGGGCCAGAGATAGGACGACGAAATCGTCTGGAATCTGTATTTCTCCGATTCTAGACAGGGTGTCGGCCACAACGTTATCTTTTCCAGGTTTGTAGATGATCTCTGTTGTGAACTGGCTAATGTAGGCCAGCCAACGAGTTCGTGTTAGACTTACTGTCTCAGGCTTCTGACTGAATGAGTGTGACAATGGACGATGGTCCGTAATTATTGAAAAATTCTTGCCTTCGACTAAATTTCTGAAGTGCTTGACGGCTTCATAGATGGCTAATAATTCTCTGTCGTGTACAGAGTATTTCTTCTGTGATTTATTTAATGCCTTGGAAAAGAAAATTAGCGGATACCAGTTGTTATCCTTTTTTTTTTTGCTGTAAAACAGCACCCATAGCTGTATCTGAGGCGTCACTGGCTACAGACATCTCGGCGTTGGGATCAGGGTGGATTAGTTCTACTGCTGCGGCTAAGCTTTTCTTGGTCTCCTTGAATGATTTTAAAGTTTCTGAAGTCCAGGTAATGGGCGATGAATCTTTTTTGGGCTTGCCGTGTGTCAATTCATTGAGAGGTTGTTGAATGGAGGCCGCGTCTGGTAGACAGGGTCTGTAGAAATTGACCATTCCCATAAATTGCCTGAGTTGGCGTAGGTTCTTTGGAGGAGGATATTCCAATATTGTTTTCCCCTTGTGATCCAAAGGTGTGATGCCAGTTGTGGTAAGATGGTATCCTAGGAATTCCAGCTCTGATACTCCAAAAATACATTTAGCTGGATTAACCGCTATTCCATATTGGTCTAGACGTCGCAAGACTTCGCGGAGGTGAGCTTCGTGTTGTTCCTCAATTTCAGACGCGATTAAGAAGTCGTCCAGAAATTTGTATAGGTAATTGAGATCGCGGAATTTGGCATTCACAAATTGTTGGAAGCTTTGTTCGGCGTTTCTCAATCCGAAATTCATTCCGTTTTACTCTATGAGTCCGAATGGCGTTATGATAGCTGTCTTTTCCCGGTCTTTCTCAGCAATGGGAATATGATAATAAGCTCTGCGAAAATCTAACTTTGAAAAAATCTTTTTGCCTAATTCCATAGTAAAGTCCCTAAGATTAGGAATTCCGTACTGGTCCGGGATTGTTTGTTTATTGAGAGCTCTGTAGTCTCCACATAATCTTAAGCTCCCATCCGTTTTCTTCACCACGTTGAGTGGTATTAACCATGGACTTTTTGAAGGGCAACAAATACCTTCTTTGATCAGGCTCTGACTTTCCTTCTTGAAGTCCTGATAGATTCCTGGAGGTGGGCTTCGGCGCTTTGCATTAACTGGTTGACCTTTAGTTTCAATAATGTGCTAGACTACTCCGTTTGATGGTCCACGAAGAGGTGTGATTTTAGTGATGGTTAGTAACTCATTTAGCATTTTAGCAAACCTGTGAGCAGTACGTGCTACCGAGTAAACAAGAATTTCTATTATTAAAATCCGTTCTGCGCATGCGTTAGCCTAAGTTAAACATACGTCAGGTCGTCTCTTACAAAATTCCTCATTAATAGTGGCAGTGTTCAACTTTAATGCGAAACAACAGTGTTACCTGTTATATTAACAATTAAGTTTGTTACTGAACAAAAGAATAAGGTGAGTAATCACTTATTTACAGATCAATAGTGAACAGTGTAAATAGACTTCAGGTTAGTTATTGATAACGGCCGGCCATAACATCGCTAATCCCACCGGTGGGCTCTGGCTCTCCGTCCGAGGAGGTTCTGTGAAGACCAGTCCTCTCTAAGCACGCGTATATATTTCCATGTTTAAAAAAAATAAAAAAATTGTTATCGGTTCTCATTTAACAATTTTTCCTATCATTTATAATATGAAATGCGATATTATCATATGCTAATGTCGAGCAAGGGTAAAAATACTAGGTCCAGGAGCCTCGATACTACAATGAGTTCTCCTATTAAAAAAAGAACAAGGCGTTCGAAAAGAAATACTCCACCAGCCACACCAGGGAGCTCTGTTGAAGAAGTGGATCCCCAACCTGGTACCTCACAACAACAAAACAATCATGAGACAACTCAGACTGGTGAAGAATCGCCGTTTTTCACTCAGAACCCATTTCAAGTGCTATCAAATACACAAAACGAAGAAATGGAAGCAGCACCCACCCCCAGGGAACCCAAACCCCCACCAATATTCCTTAGGAATATTAAAAACTTTCAGTTAATGTGTCACCAATTGAATAACCTAGTGGGCTCAGGAAAATATTTATGCCAAAGCCACACCAATGACACTAAATTAATTCCCGACACTCCAGAAACTTATAAAATTATAAAATAATTATCTGTCACCAAGGCTGATTACCACACGTATAAACTACGTCAAAAGAGGGCGCTCAGGGTCATTATCAGAAGACTGCACCCATCTACGCCAACAGATGCTATAAAAGAAGAGCTCGTGGGTATGGGATTCCATGTTCGCCAGATAGTGAACATATTCAAGGAGGGTAGAGAACAGCCTGGAATAAAAAGTAAAATACCGCTCCCACTATTCTTCGTTGACCTTGACCAAACGCCCCAGTTCGTAGACATCTACAAGGTCACACGCCTTTATTACACCAGCGTTATTGTGGAAAAGCCTTACACCAAGCGCGACATCGTTCAATGCCATAGCTGTAAGGCTTATGGCCATACGAAAAGATATTGTCATCACATTCCTAGATGTGTGAGGTGTGGTGAGCAACACAAAACAGAAGAATGTAGGAAGTCTAGAATTTCACCTGCAGTATGCGCTTTATGCCATCAAGGGCACCCTGCCAACTACAAGGGTTGTCAAACATACAAAGAATTAATAACAAGAATGTACGCAACTCCTAGAGAAGAAGGGACATCCAGACCACCAAGACAACCCTCTAGAACAGTGAACGGAAGAGTGACCTATGATCAAATGTTCAAAGGAGACACTATAAACACTCAATCTCAGGCCCTGCCACAAGAACCTCAACCTCGAGAATTCACAAATCAACCTCAAGACCCATATCGCTCCATCCCTGAACCTACGTTCAATACCCTTACATACATTCCTCCTCCTTCCAATTCCACTGACCTCACAAGCCTATTAACTTCTTTCCTCTCTGAATTTAGATCCCTCATCACCCCTCTTATTTCATTACTTACTAATGTTATATCCAACCTCATTCCACCGCCGAGAAATCCATAAATGTCCTCAACCAAATCCCTTTCCATTCTCCTATGAAATGCGAATGGTATTCGAAATCACATCAACGAACTGACAATCTTATTATATGAAAAAAACATCGACATAGCACTAATAACTGAAACCCGACTAACCAACAAACGACAAATCAACGTTCCTGGCTACAATATTTATAGAACCGATCATCCTGATGGAACAGCACATACTGGCACTGCTATCATTATCCACCGATCTCTCTCCCATCATTTATTTCCCTTACCAACCCATAATTTCCTACAATCCACTGCCGTAATAATCCAAATTTCCCTTTACCCAATAACATTAGTTGCGGCATATTCCCCGCCTAAAATACCCATTTCCGAATCCCAAATAATTTCCTTCCTGAATTCCTTAGGACAACATTTCATCCTAGGTGCAGATTTAAATGCAAAACACCAACAATGGAGAGCCAGATCCACCAATTCCCGAGGGCGAACATTGTTGTCTGCACTTAATTCCCATCGCAGCAACATCCTTTCACCTAATACTCCCACATACTGGCCAACAGATCCCAACCGCAATCCCGACCTTCTAGACTTTTTCCTACACAAAGGTCTAGGATCATTACACTGTTCCATTTCAAGGCTTGATGATCTTTCCTCAGACCACAGTCCTATAGTCCTAACCGCTTCCACATCAGCCATTCCTAAATCATCCCCTCCTTCGTTTATCAGGGGACCACTTAACTGGAACCTTTTCCGTCAAATATTGGATGATAATATAGACCTCAGAGATTCCTTAAAAACACCTGAAGATCTTGACGATGCAGTGGACTCCTTTACTACCCTGATCCAGCAAGCAGTTTGGACTGCATCCTCACCTGATCGTCCCAAAAAACACCTCAGTATAAATCCTCTACCCCAAGACCTATTGGACCTTATCCATAGCAAACGATGCTCTAGGGCCCTCTGGCAAAGAACCAGGCATCCTGATGACCGGAAATCGTATAATTATTATTCCAAACAGGTAAAAAAGAAACTGGATATCTTTAGAACCCAATCCTACAATTCCTACCTTTCCTCATTATCATCTAGTGATAACTCCCTCTGGACTGTAACTAAAAAAATCCTTAAATTCCAATCCATTCCCCCCCCCCTCCGCCGTGATGATGGTTCCTGGGCTTCGTCAGATGCGAATAGAGCTGAAGAGTTTGCTAAACATCTATCCTACACATTCACTCCCCATCCCGAACTCCATCCCACCCACACTGCTGAAGTTAAAGAATTCCTCTATTCACCAATTCCTCTGTCTCTACCTCCAAACCCTGTTAACCCCTCTGAGGTCAAATTCCTCATAAACAAATTAAAACCCCGAAAATCCCCTGGATATGATCTCCTCACTTCACAAATCCTTAGACAACTTCCCAAAAAAGCAATTATATTCCTGACCTATCTATATAATTGCATCCTTCGTACTACCAACTTTCCCTTGATGTGGAAACACTCCATAATCGTGCTGTTTCCAAAACCAGGCAAACCCGTTAATAACACATCATCTTACAGACCAATAAGTTTACTCCCTATCCTTTAAAAAATCTTTGAGAAAATCCTCCTCAAACGCATCCTACCCATACTCGAATCCCACAACATCCCTTCTCATCAATTTTGATTCCGCTCAAGACATTCCACTGTCCAACAAGGACTTCGTGTTGTGGACCATATATCCTCTGCACTTGAAAACAAGCAATATTGCACTGGTGCCTTTCTGGACGTAGCGCAAGCTTTCGACCGGGTGTGGCACGATGGCTTGCTTTTCAAGCTCAAAACCCATTTACCCCAATCCTTATACCTAGTCCTCAAATCCTATCTCTCAAATCGTTCCTGCCAAGTCCGTTGCTGCACCGAATTCTCCACTTACTGTCCAGTTGAAGCTGGTTGTCCACAAGGCAGTGTTTTGGGTCCAGTTCTCTACATCCTTTTCACTGCCGATATCCCTTCAAATCCCGATACCTTCCTAGCTACATTTGCTGATGATACTGCCATTCTATCCTCCCACTCAGATCCTCAAATAGCATCTCAAAACCTACAATCTCACCTCTCCTTGATTGAGCAGTGGTGCAACAACTGGCGCATCAAAATCAATGAAGCAAAATGCAAACATATTACTTTCACCCTGCGACGCAGATCCTGTCCCACAATCCTTTTCAATTCAATACCACTTCCCTACTCAGATACAGTCCGTTACCATGGCTTCCTTCTAGACAAAAGACTAACTTGGAACCCACATACGAGACTTAAAAGACAAGAACTTAACCAACGATATGGCCAGCTATATAGACTACTAAGCAGGACATCTCATCTTTCGATTGAAAATAAACTTTTAATCTACAAGACAATACTGAAACCTATCTGTACCTACGGACTTGAACTGTGGGGAACTGCTAAACATTCTAATATCAAACGCATCCAATCCTTCCAGTCCAAAGTACTTAGAACAATAGCCAATGCCCCGTATTATGTCACAAATAAGACCCTACACCATGGCCTTAACATCCCATTTGTCCTCGACATCATCCTATCCAGATTCTTAAACATTCACCAGAACCTTATCCATCATCCAAATCCTCTAACTCAATCCCTATCCAGCTCCCACCATCCCTACAATCCCCCTCGAAGGTTAAAATGGCAGTGGCCGCGAGATCTATTGTAAATATGCTTCTGGAGTCCTGGCAATGGCCAGCTTCTCCACTCAAGTCCTGAGCATCTGTGGCTCTAGTGCCCTCCTTCAGCCTCCACTGGCTTTTAATACTAGTGATGCCGCTGGAAAAGTGGCACTGGGATCTCTGGAGTCCTGCTCCATATACTGTATATATTGTGTATAGGTATGGATGTGTTTAGAAGTTTTTATTTTATTTTGTTTGTTTATTTATTTTTTTATTTTTTGTTTTTTTATTTTATTTATTTTTTTCCTAATGATTTACATTTTTTTTATAAGTATTATTTATTTACTTTTTATATTTATAGTTACTTCTGTATTACTTGTATACACTGTATGAATGAGAACTTTTAGCCTTAATACTTATAGCCCTCCAACAGTGGCTGATTGTATTATTATCTCTGGTGCACTATGTCCTGTATTGTGGTCGATGATTCGTCGATTCCTCAGGTCCACTGTAAGATGATGCCAGTATAGAAAGTCCGCACCAATTATGGCCTTGCCCACGTCTGCTAAAATAAATGTCCAGCGGAGACGTTTCTTGAATCCTAAGTCTAGATCCATAGAGATTTCACCGTAGGTGGCAATTGAAGAGTTGTTTGCCGCTACGAGGGTTAGGTCTGAGGGAGTTCTGCGTCGTCCCGTTGGGACTGGAAGCAGGGAAATAGATGTTCCCGTGTCTATGAGAAATGGCTGGCCTGTGGTTCTGTCATGGACGAAAAGGCGGCGGTGAGGTTTAGATGTGAAAGTTTCCGCCCCAACTTTCACTGACTGGGGTTTAAAGGCACTTCTTTACCTTTAGTAACCCACTTGCACGGTTTTATGCATTTAAAAGCCTTGATGATAATGACATAGGCCATTACGAGATTTTGATCGTGAGCGCTTACTGCGCGGTATCGGCTTGGGCTTCTACCTCGTCTATTTGTATCGAGGATCTTCAGTATCCTATCCATGTCCTGGCGTAGTTGCCAAAGACTATCTTCACACGAGTCGCATGACTTTTTAGTGTGATTCTTAGATGTAGGCGGTAGGCTTGAAGAAGTTGGTTGAGAGACCTTGTAGGTATCTCTTGATGGTGATACCTCGTTGATCTTATCTGCGATCGCAGCCAGTTTTTCCACGTCTGTATGTTCCGTCGCCGCTAGGATGGGTTGAAAACGGCTGGGCAGATTTTTCAGCCATAAAGTTCGGATGAACTCTGAGTTGACACTTGTGTCAGCTATTTATTTATTTATTTATGCCTCCCTTCCTTGCCTTTCGGCTACACGGGATTTTGCAGGGATGGCATATCACACACGTGCATGCCATTCCTGCTATTAAACCACAAATTAATTTTCAATTTTGTTTTGTTTTTTCAAATATCTTCTTCTTTTTTTTCATTATTTTCAATATATTAGTCTGGTGGCCTTCTATTAGCAGGTTCTCTTCCTAGATTAAAGTAGGAGGGTCCCAGAGTAGCTTTCCACCCGTACACAAAATCTTTGTAATACGGGTAGTTCTGCTCCGTTACTAACTCGGGAAATTCATCTTCCGTGAGGCCATAGATTCCCATTTTTCTTATCATTTCGGCCCTTAGTCCATCAAAGGCGGTGCAGTTGACGATAATATGCTCAGCCGTCTCCGGTACTCCGCAAGTAGGGCATAGGGGATCTATGTCTTTTCCAAAACTATGTAAATTAAAGCGGAAACCCCCATGCCCAGGAAGAAATTGAGAGACCCAGTAGTCCGGGAGAACCCACTTAGCTTTCAAGCGACTTCGGACGGTGGGGAAATATTTTCTTAAAGTTGCTCCTTTCAACGTTGTTACCCACCGCCGATTCCACTCATCTATGGTGTCTTCCCGGATAATCCTCTTCCATTTTCTTGGATCTTCTGCAATCCTCACCGGCAGACCTGCTGAGCCTTCTCTTTTTAACTTAAATATTAGCGAGTCTTCTCGCAGGAGAAGGTCGAGAGGTACCCCTCCTGCTAAGATCTGCACCGCCTCGTGAGACACACTTAGGTATGATTTTGTGACTCGCAACAGAGCCGTACGTTGAATTGTCCCCAATCTGCGTTTCTGACGGTGTGAGAGATTCTGAGACCACGCAGGAGAGGCATACCTCAGAATACCCACTATCATTCCATCGTAAATGATCCTCGTAGCTGGGTATCTGAGGCCCCAAAATGCACCCCCTAGGCGACTAAGTCCATTCAAGGCTAGGGCCACCCTACTTCCTAAGTAGTCCAAATGAGGGGTCATATTAAATCCTCTTCCAAACCTTATGCCAAGGTAGGTGACCACCTCACTTGGACGTATTCTCGTTCCCTGTATACGCAGATTGATAGGGTGTGCCCTATCCGTCTTTCCCTTCAGCAGGATCGCCTGGGTCTTTGATGCGGCCATTTGTAACTTCATCTCCTCACACCATTGCCCGACCAGATTGGCGCACCGCTCTGCTTGTAGCTTTATTCCGGCTCTGCTGTTTGACGCTACCACTGCCGCCAAGTCATCGACGTAAGCCGTAGCAGGGAACCGCTCATTTTCGAGCACACCCAGCAACTCATCAAACACTAGCTTCCATAGAGTCGGACCAAGGACTGATCCCTGAACCAAGGACTTGTGTCAGCTAGTTGCTGCATTCTTCTTAGTAGCTGCAATCGAGTCTGGTCACCTAGTAAGATGTCTTCCAAAAGCTTCTTGATGCATAGTGTCTCCGATTCTCCATAAGTCTTTGCTAGCCGCTCCATTAAATTTTGATATGATTGGTTCTCCAGATCCGTCACGAGGTCTTGTACCTGAGTGAGCACGTTTTGGTCTATATTAGGAAGTAGCAGCTGAAATGTAATAGTTCTCGAAGTAATTTTCGAAGTGGAAAAGACTGCCTCAACAGTTGCAAACCATAGAGCTGTGTTATTCTTCCAAAATCGTGGGATCCGTGATATAGGTCCTTGATAGAAGTCAATCTGAGGTGGAGCTTGTCCTTGACCATCCGATCCTGTAGGCATCTTCGTTTCTCCAGTCATCTTAGAATCACGTCGGGGTCACCAATTGTCGAGGTATACGTGCAGAGAGTATGCAGTTATCAGAAGGCCTCAACAGAGCTTTGCTCAATTTAGGGGTAAAATGACTAATTGGATGTAGGAAGATGAACAGAAGAATGATTGTTAAGTATTTGAATATTAAAACACAAAACTATAATATTACTAATCACAACTCTTTTATTCATCATCAAAGATAACACACTGTTAGGTTAATACAACTAAATCACTAATTGGTATAATCGATATATCACAACTCCCCCCTTTCTAAAGAAAGTGTATCATAGTTATAAAAATAGCAACATATTAAAAACATGAAAAAAAAATTATCAAAAATACATATAAGTCTTGTATAAAACTAAGAACACAAATAACTGAATCTTCTGCAGCTCTCAAGGAGGGCTCCCACTTCCATGACTTATTCTTTGGTTGCTCTCTAGTTGATTTACAGAAATAGCCTCTTCTCTTATTTTTTCCCCATTGAGAAATCTAACGATTTGCTCCACATGGCGTTTGCATGTAATACCAAACATTAATTAATTAATCGTCTGTTTCAACTAAAAATGTGACAGGTGACAGTTGCTTTTTTATTCTTTCTGGAGTCCTCTTATTTGTGGCATTTACTCTAAAATTATTTACCATTAAACTGCTTGTGAATTGGGGTCCTCCATCAGTAACCAAATGATCACACAATCCGTGTCTGACAAATAACTTTTTGAAGATTTGAATAACCTTACAGGTTTTAGTATTATCTCTCATGTCGAAAACTTCTGGCCATTTGCTGTGGGCATCTATGACAACTAAAAACATCCTATTTCGTAAAGGACCTAAGAAATCAGCGTGTAGTCGAGACCAGGCTTTGCTTGGATAAGGCCACTGCGAATTCGCAATTTTGTTTGGATTCTTTTTATT
Organism: Nezara viridula; assembly: GCA_928085145.1. NCBI lineage: Eukaryota > Metazoa > Arthropoda > Insecta > Hemiptera > Pentatomidae > Nezara > Nezara viridula. Next base: position 201,967,555 of record OV725078.1, read on the forward strand.
TGCTGCACAGTTGAAGCAACTTCCAACGTAATTTTCAATATCTAAATCCAATTTTGGCCACTAAAATTAAGATCTTGCCATTTGCTTCATCTTAGTTATACCAAGGTGTGATATGTGTAAATGCTTTAGTAGGATAAGTAGAAGTGATTTTGGTATAACCACTCTTATTCCCCACATGAGACATCCTATATCCAGCGATAATTCTAGTTTCTTTGAGAAATACTTCTTTTCAATCTCAGATAAATTCTTATTTTCAGTTGGCCACCCCGCGGCTACACACTTTATCACCTTGCTTTATATTCTGTTTTTCACTGATTCAGTGACCACTTGTTTGTAATTCAACAAAGGCATCCCCTCTTCCACATAGTTAAGAGCTGTAAATTCTGTATCAAATACCGGAGTGTCGTCATTCAAAGTCAATCTTGATAAGACATCACAGTTACCGTTACCTGAGGACCTTACGACTTCTATACTGTAAGTGAATCCTGAAAGATAATAAGCCCATCTTTGTAATCTGTTTTGAATTGTGACAGATAGATTTTTGTAATTTCCAAAAATGTATTTCGAAGGTTCATGGTCTGTTCTAAGAATTAGGTGAGCTCCATAGTATTTTGGGTTGTTTTTTTTGGTTTTTTTGGCTCCATAGTATATTTACTTGTTATTGAATACATTGCCGCTGTATTAAATTTGAAAAATCATCAAAAGTTGGAATTTCGGTAGAGGACCCAAATTCGGTTTCGAAACGTTCTCGCGTCTTAGAATCTATTAATCTTAAGCACTACGTGAACAAAATGAATCCGGAAGGGTCCTTAAGATTCATATTTCGGAAGGCCGTCGCACTTTCTAACACGACCTCTGCAAAATGTTCCAATGAGCGAAAATCAAATTTAGCTATCGGTTTAAAATTAAACACATTGATCAGATAGTTTGTGGCGTGGATTCTTTTATTATCGTATTTTTGTACTAAAATTGCCAAAGGCTTGTTGATAACCTTCTGAGGTGGTCAAGATGGCCGCAATAGACTGAAGCGCTGAACCCTTTAAAGCCGAGTTGATGTAGTGAAACTTTTGAATTTCGGTAAACTGGTTATTATTGTGAATTAATGATATAAATGTATCTTTGAATGATAACCATTTAGAAATATGACCGTCAAAGGTGGGTAAATTTATTGTCGGTAATTTAATACGGGACTCGAACTCCATATATCTACTGTCACTTATCGCTGTTGTGTTAGTAGAAGCATGTTCCCCCGCAACCCCAAGAGATATTGCCTCCTAATAAATATTTCTAGTTTCAATTCTTAATTCATCGATTCTTGAGATCGATGCGTCTTTCGCTAATGATTTAGCCTCCCTAATTAAACCTTGAAATTTATCATATATGCCGTCTAATTTAGACAGACGCGCCTTAAATAAATTTATCCCATTCGAATTTTTTAAACAATCCATACCGATATCTCTGGTTTCGGTTATATCTTTGGCTAATTCCCCTAATTCATCTTCAAGGTCAGCCAGATGAATTTTATCTTTATCTATTTTGGGCCCCATTGCTTACCTTTGACCAAACCTATAGTAGAAAAAATATAACTATCACTCAAATTTAATATTTCAAAATAAATGTTTAAATCCGGCCCGAACTGGACCAAATTTATATTAGCTCCCTCTTAGTTTACGTCAAATTTCGAATGAAGCCTAACTATTTAATTGTGATTTAATAAAAGAAAAAAATAAAAAAGAAATAAAGTGGACTGTATCTTCAAACATTTATTTTGGAACATTTACGAAATCTAATATTGAAAACATAAAAACAAAATGAATCAATTTTACACTTGTTAGATAGGTAAAAAAAATAACAAACTTCTAGCATAAAATAAAGACCAGCTGAACAAACAATTGTGACAATATTAATGAAACATTTTCATGATTGATCATAAATAAAAACTATTTTTATGGCCCAAATTATAATAAAAATAAATAAAAAAACAACTTCTCTAAAGTCCCAATATGAAATTTATATATATATAACAAATAATTAGATTGTGCAACGTTACGTGGACGAAGCAGGACGTTCGTAAGCCTCTGTCTCTATGCAGAAACCAATTGTAACTCTTCAATGAGCGTGCTCAAAACGAACTGCAAATGGGCAGCGGCGAGCACGACTAGAGAAATATGTCTCTTCAGAGTAGAACTGCAGTGGGCAGTGTTCAAGTTGGCAGTACTCAGCTCAGTGACGGGCAGAGTCAGACTGTCTATTGTCAATTCTACCGCCTTATGACTTGAACCTAGCACTTGTTTATAGTTAGTGCTACTACAATCCATAACAAAGTAGTCCAAGTATAAATTATTGATTTATTTAATATAAACAATATAAGCTATGGGCCTATAATACTTAATATACACATATCTTATACATAAATATATATAAATATATATTATTAATTGATTTCACTTTGCTAAAATAAAACAAATCAACAATTAATCAAACTAGTTAAGTGTAAAATAAATTGAATTAACGCTGTGGCGTTTTTAACTGTAAAAATAAAATAAATTAACGCTGTGGCATTAACATATATATTTCATCTCCTTTATTTCAATTCAATAAATATTGTAAACATTTAGAAGGGGATTTTTTTTATTTGTTTATTTTAACATATTTAATTAATTGAGTAATTTTATTTAATATTATTTTGATGTGCATGCTTTTCTTTTCTTTTACAGGTCTCATTTTCACAATTTTTTTCCCTTCTTTCCCGCCATTTAATTTATCTCTTATTTTCCCCACCTTGAGAAAACTCGCCGGGGAAAGATTTGTATTTTAATTTTGATAGTGTATATAGGTATGAATCTATTTTTGCTTAGTTTTAATTTTCTTATTTTTATGTTATTGTATTTAACTTATTGTATATACTTTTTTATTATTGTTTATTTATTGTTATCATGCTTCTATTTATTTTATATTTTTTTGTACATATAGTGTGAATGTTATCCTACCTCACTATAACTAGTGTACATGTGACAGATTGTTTTAATACTTAGTATTTATTGACAGATAGTTTTAATAAATAAATAAATAATAGAAAAAAAATTGAAATTTTTGAAACCCCAACACTAACTGTTGGAAGATCTAAGGTAAAGATGAATGTCCTGTTGTCAGTGGATTTTAAGGTCTGAGATGGTCCTAGGCAAGGTAATCCTCCCTACTCTCTTTAATATTGCTAAAGTATATCCAATGAGGACAATTTGGATATATCCTAGTACATATATCATTTGGGCTAATTTGCCTTTGCTGTTGTTTCAAATTCTTCCAGTGTCTCTGCTAATCTTGTTTTATTTCTTGCCATTATAAATAGTGCTACTAGGATATATTCAAATTGTCCTTTATTGCATATACTATATCAATATGATAATTGTCAAAATAACCAGTAGTTTAGGAAACCCCACGTCTACTGTAATTCTAATCTGTCAATATTACCATATGTCTGCTTAATATCTATACAAATGTGATGTAAGTCTATTCGGTACTCGGTTTTTGTTACTTTTTTAAAAATCTTTTTATTGAGAAATAATACATTTTGCCACATTTGAGGGCACTGAGTACTAAAGCTGAGTAAGGCCCATTCATAACATATATACAATACAATAAAAAATAAATAAATAAATAAAAATAAATATCTATATAACAAAGGTAAAAACTGTAAAACCAAAGAAATGTAACTTGAAATAAATTTAAAAAAAAATACAGAAATCGGTAGCAAATTAAATAATTCATAAGTAAAACAAATAAATATATAAAAAATAAATCATTCATACTTAATTACAATATTTACAATCAGCCAAGGGAGCCCCAAGCCCTTTCCTCCACGTGTGAAGGACAAAGCGAAACCCTAAGAGATCCCAGCGGTTCTCTCTCAGAAACCGTCAGGAGTCCAGTGGAAACTGAGAGAGCGCACTAAAGCAACAGACGCTCATGGCGTGAGTGGAGAGGCTGCCCATTGCCAGAACTCCAGTGACAGTCTTTACAAAAGGTCTCGAGGCCACTGCCGTTTCAACCTTCGAGGAGGGTTGTAGGGATAATTGGAGCTAGATAAGCATTGTGCTAAGGAGTTAGGATGATGAATTAGGTTCAGATGAAAATTTGAGAATCGAAAAGGAATAACTTCAAGGACATAAGAGATGTAAAGGTCATGATGTAGGGTTTTGTTTGTAACATAATAAGGGGCATTGATTATTATACGGAGGACTTTAGACTGAAAGGATTGGATGCGTTTGATTTTTGAAAATTTGGTTGTCCCCTTCAGTTTAATTCCGTAGGTCCACATGGGTTCGAGTATGGTCTTGTATATTAATAGTTTGTTTTCTATTGAGAGATTGGATTTTCTGTTAAGTAGTCTGTATAGCTGGCCAAATCGTCGGTTAAGTTCTTGTCTTTTAAGTCTGCTATGTGGGTTCCAAGTCAGGCTTTTGTCTAAAAGGAATCCAAGATACCGAACTGTGTCTGAGACCTGGAGAGGTACAGAGTTGAAAAGGGTATGTGGACAGGATCTGCGTCGGAGGGTAAAGGTGACATGCTTGCATTTGGATTCATTGATCTTAATGCGCTAATTGTTGCACTATTGCTCAATTAGGGAGATGTGTCTTTGTAGGTTTAAGGATCCTGTTTCAGGATCTTAGTGGGATGACAGGATGGGCGGTATCGTCAGCGAAAGTTGCTAGAATGGTATCGGGATTGGTTGGAATGTCAGCGGTGAAGAGGATGAAGAGAACTGATCCCAAGACACTGCCTTGTGGAACACCAGCCTCAATTGGATAATTGTTGGAGAATTCAGTGCCGCAGCGGACTTGAAAGGAACGATTTGAGAGGTAGGATTTGAGGACTAGGTACAAGGATTAGGGTAAGTGAGTTTTGAGCTTGAAAAACAAGCCATCATGGCACACCCTGTCGATAGCTTGCGCTACGTCCAAAGAGACACCGGTGCAACATTGCTTGTTTTCAAGCGCAGAGGATATATGGTCAACAACGCGAAGGCCTTGTTCAACAGTGGAATGTCTTGAGCGGAATCCAAACTGATGGGATGGGATATTGTGCGTTTCGAGTATGGGTAGGATGCGTTTGAGAAGGATTTTTTCAAAGATTTTGGAGAGGATTGGGAGCAAGCTTATTGGTCTATAGGATGAGGTATTATAGACAGGTTTACCTAGTTTTTGGGAAGAGGATGATTATGGAGTGTTTCCATGTCAGAGGAAAGCGGAGGATACAGTTGTATAGGTATGTGAGGAATACAATTGCTTTTTTGAGAAGTTGTCTAAGGATCTGGGAAGTAAGGAGATCGTGTCCAGGGGATTTTCGAGGTTTTAGGTTGTTTATAAGGAATTTGACCTCCGAGGGGTTGACAGCTATAGGAGGCGAGGAGAGAGGAATATGAGAAGAGAGGAATTTTTTATCTTCAACAGTGAAGGTGGAATGGAGATTGGAGTGGGGAGTGCTTTTTGTTACTAAAGAGTAAATATCATTTCGAGAAAATGTAGTCTATAGTTGATTAGCTGGTCTCAAATCACCCTAGAATTTACCCAAAATATTTTGAGACTAAAACTGAACTGTTATTCATCAAACCTGCAAAAACTTTGTACAGCATACTTAACACACACATGTATAGTTAGTAAGAACAATTATTTCAATAAGTTATTTTATTTTATTTTAGGCCATATTGAAGCAGACACAAAGATATCAACTGAAAAATCTATCAAGCTGCTTTCTCTTCAAAAATATTCCAACTATAGTGTTCAGTTGTTAGCATTTACCAATGCTGGAGATGGGTTTAGAAGTTCACCCATTTATTGTTGTACCGATGAAGATGGTATGATTTTTAAATCTCCTTTGAAACCTTTAAATTCAATTTTATGTCATATTACGTTTTGAAATTAAAGTTTTACTTCTTTTTTTTTAGTTCCAGGACCTCCAGCTAACATAAAAGTTCTTTCTAATTCTTTGAATTCATTAACTGTTAGTTGGGTGACTCCCATAAAACCTAATGGAAAAATTACTGGTTACTGGGTTTATTGGAGGGCATTGGAAAATGGAAAACAAAAAAGTCCAGAAAAGAAACATATCATTTCATTGCAAACACATTACCAATTACAACAATTAAGCTATTCTGGTACATATGAGCTATGGGTTACTGCATGTACAAGAAAAGGAGAGGGTGAAAGCACTCGCGTGGTGTACGCTACTCCTACAAACAAAGGTTACAACTTTCAAATCTCTTATTTCTACGTAATACATATACGTTTATATTTAAAAATTGATAGTTCACTTAATTGTTAAATTTTTTTTGTTTGTTTTTTTACGCGAAACAGCCCTGAAAGACTAGGCGACTATGATACTGGTTTCTTTTTCAATTTTTCCCTTTCTGCCAATTTCTGCATGAGAATATCGCTAAATTTTTTCTTCCTTTCCTCCGTCCACTTCCTCCTGGAAGTAAGTTCCCTACTGTCCACCACATGCACCGCACTTCTCAGGAATTTTTTGTATTCTGTCCTATCCTCACATAATTCCCGTGTTATCACAAGCCTCCGTATTTCATGTTTTATGAAATGAAATGAAATGAAAAAATAATTTTATTCTGGGACTACTGTCCCCTAAGAATAATAACAGAGTTACAAATTTATGTATCTTAGTCTGACATAATAAAAATACCAACTAATTTATTGTTAATTCTTATTTCAATTGTGCAATGGATTGAAATTAAACATTGTATAGATGCAAGTAATTTTACATGTTAGGGGAAGTTTGAATGTGGAGCAGGTGTTGGAACAGGAGTTGTTTGAAGGAATTTGTGGATGAGGATTGACGCATTTAGGTAGGAAGTGAGTTCCATAAGAAACCAGCACGAATGACGAAGAATTTGCTGAAGGAGGATGTTTTATGGAAGGGAATATATAAGTCTATAGGTTGAGACCTAGTATTGAGAGAGTGGATAGAGGAGCGCAGAGTAACCAGTTCCAGGATGTAGGGAGAGTTTTTAGTTCTGAAGACTTGGAAAAGGAAAACGCCAAGAAGTAATTGTCGTCGGGAAGTAGGATAAAGCCACTTCAACTCTCTGTACCATAGTGAAACATGTGAACGTCTGGGGATCCCGAAAATGAATCTTATGAAACAATTCATGATTCTTTTTAGTCTCAATTCCAGCCTGGCAGATAGCCCTCCATACACCAAGCAGCCGTAGTCGAAGTGGGGGAATACAAGGGAGGTTACAAGGAGCTGTCTGGTTTTTAGAGGAATACAATCACGAAATCTTAGGAGTTGTTTAAGGGCAGTTATGGATTTTTGGGTAATCTGGGAGATATGATTATCCCAGGAGATGTTCTGGTCAAAGGTTACTCCTAGGTTTTTGACTGTGGGGAAAAATGGATGAGGTGGTTATTGTGGTAAAGTAGAGGAGAGTAAGGAAGGGAGCTGATGAGATTTTTGGAACCGATGATAATAGACTTGTTTTATCTGCATTCAGCTTTAATTCATTTATTTCTGCCCATCTGTTGATGCAGTCGATGTCCTCTTGTAGCCTCCGGGCAGCCTCAGGCATCTCAGAAGGTTGGAATGATTGGTATATTTGTAAATCATCGGCATATAGGTGGTAATTGGAGTGTTGAATTGCGTTAGAAAGGTCACTAATATAGATGGAAAAAAGGGTCGGGGAGAGTGAGGAACCCTGAGCAACACCTCGCGTTAATTGAAGTGATGATGATGTAGGTTTATTCCATAGATTAGAATCTAGGATGGGGTGCAGGCGTTTTAGGATGAGCTTTTCCAGGATTTTGCCTAGGATGGGTAAAAGGGAGATAGGGCGATAGGAGGATGGGAAGATGGGTGGTTTCTGGTGGCTTTTTGGGTTTATGTATCATTTTGATAATAGATAATTTCCAAGGGTCAAGAAAGTATGTGGATCGCAGAACAAAATTATATATATACGTAAGGAATAGGATGGCTTTCCAAGGAAGCAGTTTTAGGATCTGGGATGTAATTAGGTCGTGTCCAGGAGTTTTTCGGGAAGGTAACCTTTCAATGATGTCGGATATTTCTGAAGGATGAAAGGCTTTAGGTGGAAGAGACATTTGGAGTGGGATATCTAGTCCTGCTTCAATACATTCAAGGTGGTTTGGGTTAAGAATATCAGGGTGTGGATTAAAGGTTTTAAAGAGGTGATGAGCAAAGATTTGTGATTTTTCTTCATCGGAGTTGGACCAGGTTTGAGCTTCAGTAAGAAGTGGATGATTACAGTCTTTAAATTTCAGGAGCCTTTTAGTGGTCGTCCATAGTGATTTGTCGGTAGGTGTAAGTTTTTCAGTAAAATTTAGTAAATTTTGAATTTTGTATTTTCTAATTTCAGATTTTAGTTTGTTAGTCAGTTGGGTATAGTGAGTTTTATCTGTTGGATATCTGGTTCTATGCCACTTCGATCTTGCTCTGCGTTTTTCCTTCAATAAGATACGAGTATGCTGTGGCAAGTCAGTCTTTTGTGAATTGTTGAACTTATTGATAAAAATTTTATTATTTATACTGTCTCTTATTGATGCTGTCAGTTTTTCAATGCCCTTCGCCCTAATTCTAACAGCTGTCAAGGCTTCCGCCCTTAGAGAAGTTTTATTAGTTTACTTCTGAATATCCTTTGTCCAGCATCCTACCCTTAGGTTGCCGCCCTAAACGTTCCTAGAAATCAAGATAACGCCCATTGCCCCCTCTCCTACTTCGGCCAATCCTATCCCCACCCCAGAGTTGGGGTATATTACCGCCCTTAATATTAGAGAAATTCATTCCATCATTCCATCTGTAAATATCACTAGATGTTACTTATGTAACATTAGTTTAGGCCTCACAAGGCTAGTTTGTAAGAAGTTCACTAAGATTATGTCAATATAACTTTATATTTTACAACAAAAGTATATTTCAAAATATTCACTGTTGTACGAGTTCGTTAATTCACAGACCTGTTAACCGCTGTAATGAAATCCCACTCCAATTCCATAGGGCCAGACGGCATTCCTGTCAAATTAATAAAAATATGTCTCCCTGAAATCCTCCCAGCTCTCCTTTTTATCTACAATTTCTCCCTTCAGAATTCAGTATTCCCTACCTCTTGGAAAAAAGCCATTGTTCTTCCTTTAAATAAAAAGCCTAATCCATCCTCACCCGAAGATTTCCGTCCAATTTCAGTTCTTTCTAACCTCTGAAAGCCTTTTGAAAGACTGGTGCAATCCCAAGTCTCCAAGTTCCTCGAAAAGTCCAACCAATTTGATCCTTTCCAATCTGGTTTCCGTCTCGGCTACTCCACACAATCTGCCCTAATTAAAATTACCAATGACATTCAATCTGCAATAGATGATAGAAAATTAACTGTCCTTATACTTCTAGACTTCTCCAAAGCCTTTGATTCCATCAACCATTACATCCTCTTCAATAAACTAAAATCATTATCTTTCTCCAATAGTTCCATCTCTTGGTTCCAATCTTTCCTCTCCCAACGCACCCAAACAGTCTCCATACCCAATCAACCACTATCTGCCTACCTTCCTTTATCCTCCGGAGTTGCCCAGGGTTCAAGCATATCTCCTCTCCTTTTCAGTTCCTACATTAACGACCTTCATAATTCAATTCTCCATTGTTCCCACCACCTTTATGCAGATGATACCCAGATCTACCTATCCTTTTCTCCCTCTGAGTTATTGGTAGCATTTGCCAAGATTCAAGAAGACCTTGATCGAATCAGTGCCTGGGCAAATGTAAATGGATTAAAGTTAAATGCTGCCAAAACTCAGGCCATTGTCATTGGTTCCAAGCCCCTTATTAGATCCCATACTGACTTTCCCATATTACACCTTAATGACCAGCCAATTTCCTTCTACTCCTCTGTTAAAAATTTAGGATTTTTCATAGATCAAACCCTCTCCTGGAACTACCATATTTCTCACATTTCATGTAGGACAATTTCTACCCTTAAACTATTTTATCGCTTCCGCCATCTCCTACCTCAACATACCCGTAGACTCCTAATTTCCTCTCTCATCTTCCCCCACTTTGACTACAGCTGTGTGGTGTATGATGGCCTCTCGGTGGAGCTCCGTGATAGACTGAAAAGATTAATGAATAGCTGCGTAAGATTTGTTATCGGTTCCCCGAGGTACTCCCATGTCTATCACCACTACACTGAGTTAAGGTGGCTCTTCCCCTCCTTTAGAAGACAATATTTCCTAGGTACGTTCCTCTACCAAATCATCAACAACCATCGTCCTTCTTACGCCTACAACCTTCTCCAATTCAAGTCCTCAGTCCATTCCCTTTCAACAAGATCTCGATCTTCTGACCTTTACATACCTTCACACAGATCTGCCTCATTTCAGAATTCCTTTATAGCTCGCGTTGTCAATTTCTGGAATTCTCTACCTATCAAAATTCGGCATTCCCCCTCCATATCCTCATTCAAATCCCTTCTATTCCAATTCCTATCCCAAAAACATTCAGATACTTGCTAAATTTTCGATATTCTAGTCATCATCAAATGATAGTACTATTCTATACTGTGAACTTCACTAGGGATATTCCAATATCTTCCGGCTCTTAATGCCACTGACCACATCTATTTTTTTTTTTGTTTAATTTATTATTATTTTTTATTGGTATTTAATTAAATCGGTACCTCTAGCATTTGACAATGATGAGTCTACATATTAATCATTATTTAAAGACACTGATATTGTATATTGTCAGCTTTGTCTTTTTAGCAGAAACACACCTCATTTTAAAGAAGAATTCAATTTATTTTTTATTTTTTCATTTTTCAAAAGAGTATTATTATAATTTTTCCAGTGTTTTATCATAGTTTTAAGTGTTTTGTATATAGATTTTTTTTTTTTGTATATAGCTTGTTTAACTAATATTTTCTTTACTTTCTCTTTTTTTATTATTGTTTATTTTGGCCAGATGTAGTATTTTAATTATGTTCTATTTTGTTATTCTAAAGGGACTTTGTCCCAGAATAAAGTTATTTTCTATTCTATTCTATTCTATATATAAATCATTACCCCATTCCCTTATTCCTTCCACTCCAACTGATGCCATTCAATCAACTTCTGTATTCCTTTCAACTCGCCCTTTTCATCTCACATTCTCAGCTGTATGCTGTCCTCCTGGTAATTCCCTTTCCTATAACCTCCTTGATTCCTTATTCAAATCCCTCGGATCTCCTCCAGCAATGAAGCGCGATCCGAGGGATTTGAATAAGGAATCAAGGAGGTTATAGGAAAGGGAATTACCAGGAGGACAGCATACAGCTGAGAATGTGAGATGAAAAGGGCGAGTTGAAAGGAATACAGAAGTTGATTGAATGGCATCAGTTGGAGTGGAAGGAATAAGGGAATGGGGTAATGATTTATATATAGAATAGAATAGAATAGAAAATAACTTTATTCTGGGACAAAGTCCCTTTAGAATAACAAAATAGAACATAATTAAAATACTACATCTGGCCAAAATAAACAATAATAAAAAAAGAGAAAGTAAAGAAAATATTAGTTAAACAAGCTATATACAAAAAAAAAAAATATATATACAAAACACTTAAAACTATGATAAAACACTGGAAAAATTATAATAATACTCTTTTGAAAAATGAAATAATAACAAATAAATTGAATTCTTCTTTAAAATGAGGTGTGTTTCTGCTAAAAAGACAAAGCTGACAATATACAATATCAGTGTCTTTAAATAATGATTAATATGTAGACTCATCATTGTCAAATGCTAGAGGTACCGATTTAATTAAATACCAATAAAAAATAATAATAAATTAAACAAAAAAAAAAATAGATGTGGTCAGTGGCATTAAGAGCCGGAAGATATTGGAATATCCCTAGTGAAGTTCACAGTATAGAATAGTACTATCATTTGATGATGACTAGAATATCGAAAATTTAGCAAGTATCTGAATGTTTTTGGGATAGGAATTGGAATAGAAGGGATTTGAATGAGGATATGGAGGGGGAATGCCGAATTTTGATAGGTAGAGAATTCCAGAAATTGACAACGCGAGCTATAAAGGAATTCTGAAATGAGGCAGATCTGTGTGAAGGTATGTAAAGGTCAGAAGATCGAGATCTTGTTGAAAGGGAATGGACTGAGGACTTGAATTGGAGAAGGTTGTAGGCGTAAGAAGGACGATGGTTGTTGATGATTTGGTAGAGGAACGTACCTAGGAAATATTGTCTTCTAAAGGAGGGGAAGAGCCACCTTAACTCAGTGTAGTGGTGATAGACATGGGAGTACCTCGGGGAACCGATAACAAATCTTACGCAGCTATTCATTAATCTTTTCAGTCTATCACGGAGCTCCACCGAGAGGCCATCATACACCACACAGCTGTAGTCAAAGTGGGGGAAGATGAGAGAGGAAATTAGGAGTCTACGGGTATGTTGAGGTAGGAGATGGCGGAAGCGATAAAATAGTTTAAGGGTAGAAATTGTCCTACATGAAATGTGAGAAATATGGTAGTTCCAGGAGAGGGTTTGATCTATGAAAAATCCTAAATTTTTAACAGAGGAGTAGAAGGAAATTGGCTGATCATTAAGGTGTAATATGGGAAAGTCAGTATGGGATCTAATAAGGGGCTTGGAACCAATGACAATGGCCTGAGTTTTGGCAGCATTTAACTTTAATCCATTTACATTTGCCCAGGCACTGATTCGATCAAGGTCTTCTTGAATCTTGGCAAATGCTACCAATAACTCAGAGGGAGAAAAGGATAGGTAGATCTGGGTATCATCTGCATAAAGGTGGTGGGAACAATGGAGAATTGAATTATGAAGGTCGTTAATGTAGGAACTGAAAAGGAGAGGAGATATGCTTGAACCCTGGGCAACTCCGGAGGATAAAGGAAGGTAGGCAGATAGTGGTTGATTGGGTATGGAGACTGTTTGGGTGCGTTGGGAGAGGAAAGATTGGAACCAAGAGATGGAACTATTGGAGAAAGATAATGATTTTAGTTTATTGAAGAGGATGTAATGGTTGATGGAATCAAAGGCTTTGGAGAAGTCTAGAAGTATAAGGACAGTTAATTTTCTATCATCTATTGCAGATTGAATGTCATTGGTAATTTTAATTAGGGCAGATTGTGTGGAGTAGCCGAGACGGAAACCAGATTGGAAAGGATCAAATTGGTTGGACTTTTCGAGGAACTTGGAGACTTGGGATTGCACCAGTCTTTCAAAAGGCTTTCAGAGGTTAGAAAGAACTGAAATTGGACGGAAATCTTCGGGTGAGGATGGATTAGGCTTTTTATTTAAAGGAAGAACAATGGCTTTTTTCCAAGAGGTAGGGAATACTGAATTCTGAAGGGAGAAATTGTAGATAAAAAGGAGAGCTGGGAGGATTTCAGGGAGACATATTTTTATTAATTTGACAGGAATGCCGTCTGGCCCTATGGAATTGGAGTGGGATTTCATTACAGCGGTTAACAGGTCTGTGAATTAACGAACTCGTACAACAGTGAATATTTTGAAATATACTTTTGTTGTAAAATATAAAGTTATATTGACATAATCTTAGTGAACTTCTTACAAACTAGCCTTGTGAGGCCTAAACTAATGTTACATAAGTAACATCTAGTGATATTTACAGATGGAATGATGGAATGAATTTCTCTAATATTAAGGGCGGTAATATACCCCAACTCTGGGGTGGGGATAGGATTGGCCGAAGTAGGAGAGGGGGCGATAGGCGTTATCTTGATTTCTAGGAACGTTTAGGGCGGCAACCTAAGGGTAGGATGCTGGACAAAGGATATTCAGAAGTAAACTAATAAAACTTCTCTAAGGGCGGAAGCCTTGACAGCTGTTAGAATTAGGGCGGATGCACGTCATATAAATATACCAAATGGTCAAGATGCCTAACTAGTCCCACGGACAAGGGTCACAGGATACTATAACTCAGTGGTCAAAGCGAGCGTGCTTAGTTGGAAAAAGATGTGCCTCGAACCAAGAATATAGCAATATTCAAAGAATTGTATTTACAAAGGCTATTTTCTTTTATCTCCTCCGTTCTACAAGTGCAAAGTCTCTTGCAGCACTCAACTATACTGTTGGTTTAGTCGTTGAATTTCTTTATACCATGCTTGGGCCCTTCCATCAAATTAAGGGTAATCAGGAGTAATCAGGTTGTGAGGGAAAGATAGGATCCATAGGTATGTGGTTAACAATTACATTTTTTACAATATTTTGTGAATACTTATATCTATAAATTTCTAACCCATCTTTTTTTTTTTTTTTTATTACAGTTTTGATGGTTATTTATATTATAACATCTAATATTTCTACTGAATATTAATTTTAATAACATCAAATTTTCTTTGTTTTATCGATGACACTAGAATAATAGATGAACATGACCATTATACCAAACAACAAGTAACCTTACTACAAATGGAAAATGATAAATAAATGCAATAGATATAATATTTCTATTCAGTCTATAGCATAGCTGATTCATTCCTAATTTATGCTATCTAATAGTAATATAATGTATCTACTATTGCTTTAAAACAATAGATATTAATCAATTAATATTAACTTAATATTATAATATATAGAATATATTTACAACTTAATAAACTAGTACATGTTAACTTAGTTTCATTTCTAAGTTTATAATGTAATTTAATGAAATATATAATTTTCGTTTCTTAATCATTTTACTTATAGAGATAGAAACCTCTCTTTTTTTTTTCATAATTTATATATAAAAGTACAGCAATGTAATTTGTTATGACAATAGAAAATATTACAGTTTTTTTACACCAATGGGTATACAATGAGATTATGATATATGGTTATTTGTTATTCTTAATTACTTCTTGCTAATATCATAGAATAATATTGATATTAAAAATCTTTTAACAGGAACAATTAGACAATAGCTATTTCTATATCGAAAACAGTATTCCTCATTTAATAATAAGTAACAATAAATAATTTAATCTAACTTTATTTTGTTATTATATATAGTTTTTTTTTAAATTAATAATTGATTTGTACTCTGTAACTAATTAGTAACTAGTATCATCCTTATTTTCCTTTCTTTACTTAATTTAACAAAAATTAATTTAGCTAAAGTTGTTAATTGTATATATTATTATTTGGTTACATTTTATAAATTACACGTTTTCAATGGATTCAGCAAATTAATAATACTTTTATTTTATTTATTTTCTTAACTGATTATTTAATCTCATTTCAAGGAATAAACCAATTTCATTATAGGGTTTTATCTCCGATTTTAATATCTTTAAAATTAACAGTAGGATACAACATAAACGTCATTTTTAATTATAATTCCATACATTGTACCAATCAGTTCTGTTATTTTGTTTCTCTCTTTTTTCTTTTTTTTTTCTTTAAATGTTTTAGTTATATTTTCTTCTACAAAAGTCAAACAAAAATCCCTCTTTTTTTTTTCTTTTCTTTTTGATATAATATAACAATATGAACATTAATGTTGTAATGAAATTAAATCAACAGTTTAATGATGAATATGACTTTTAATTTTTAATCTTATGTTTCTATAATAAAATGAAGAATGTGAAACAATAAAAAGTTAAATACGCTTGATAATTATATTTAAAAATTATATACAATCCGAAACGTCATGCCAAGTATTGAAAAGTAATGTTGCAGTACATTTACTACTAATTCTTCTTACTATGTTTTACATTGATAACTTAAACTTTATTTTTTATTTTATTTTTTTCAAAAATAGGATCTAGTTTGATCTTAACTTTTAATTTTTTTTTCTTGCCTTATATTAATTATAAATGAATTATAATTAAATTAAAAGATGATTATTATTAAAATATCAATTATTAATAATATAGTTTGGTTATAATTAAATAAAATAATTATTGGTAATATTAGTGATATTATTAATTAACGTGGATTGATTACAATTAAATTATTAGTATTAAAATAGTAACGATTATCATTAATATAAATTGATTATAATTGAGCTAATTAATTACAATTAAATTAAATTAAATGGTTATTATTAAAATAATCACTATTATTATATTATTTAATATATTATTATTAAATAATATTATTATTAATTGATTAGAATCAAGTTAAACATTATAATTTAATTAAATTATCAGAATTAAATTAAGTAAATAATTGATTATTAGTAATATATATATAAATGAATGATGATTATCAAACCTAAAAAATAAATAAAGTGATAATGATTCCATTGATTCATAAAAATCAATGATTCCCTTTTTCTAGTTTTCTTAAAGTATTTGTTTATTTTTTATTTTTTTCATGTTTTGCTTTTCTTATTATTCTCATTCGTTTATTTATACCTATTTTCAAACTTCATATTTTTTCAATTATATTTGTTCCTAAGACCAATTTATTTTTAATCGTTTGTATATTTTAAATAAATTTAATGAATAAATTGTTTGAATTTCAATGAACTTTTATGTAAAATATCTGGTTAGATTTTCATTTATTCGTACCTGTTAATTATTTATTCTTGTCTAAGAATAAAGTTTATTTTTTATTTATTTATTTTTTTATTATTATAACACATCTTATTATAACATATATTTAATATTCTCTTTCAGGTTGTTTAAATTAATTTTTAATAATTTTTTTTTATTATTAAACATTTTCTTTTCACCAAACAATTTGATTCAACATTTTTTTTTTTTAATCTTAAGGGTTACATTACTTTTATTATTATTATTTTTTTTATTTCTAATTTATTTATTATATTTTTTAAATAAATAATAATTATTTTATTCATGATACCCTTTTTTTCCTAATTCTCTAATTTTACTAATTCTCAATATTTTTCTTCTAAGCAATAAAAATTAACATAATTTTTAAATGCAGGCAAACACATTAGTTGATACAAACTATAGAAAACAGTTCTCAAAAAATAAGCTTTGAAACCACTCCATACATGTATATTTATATTTTTTTTTTCTAATAATTATAATATAATTTAATATTCATGAAAAATTATTGCCAAAAGTAAACGAAAAAATAAGAAAAACAAAAATTAACCTATAAAAATAAGTTTTGATTTTATTTTATCTCCATTATGACCAAAGAAGTTAAACAAGATGATCACAACATAATTTTTCTTCTTCTTTTATATATATCTAGAATGTTGTTAAATTTACAAGAACTTGTTTGTTTTTTTTTTTCAATATTTAGTTTTCTTTGTTTATATTAATTTTAATTTTATTATTATTAACGTGTTTATGTTATTTATTTATTTTTATTATTAATCTGGTTCTACCCCTTTTTTTTTCGGCTAGGTTTATTCGCTATAGAATTTCTATCTGGTTTCAACATCCAAAAATAAATTGAATTATTGCCGAACGGCCATTTATGATTTTTTTTTTATATTTGCCAGTATTTTTGTTTTTAATTTACTTATAATATCGCTTAAAGCGATAATCTTTTCTTTTTTCCTAATTTTATGTTTATTTGTTAATTGCCTATCTGTAAAAAGTGAATTATCACTTCCTATATAAAATTTTAGATGTTTATTGGTAATATTTGGCTGTTTATATTGATCAAATATTAACTTTGATACATCAACTTTTAAATTACTAATTGTCTTTTCTTTTAAGTAATCCATGTTTTCTACATTTATATCAATGATATTTATACTATCATGATCAATAGAATTTTCCGCTTTACGAATTAATTTTTCTTCGCATGAAAGAACTTGTTTTTTAATAGGTCCGGTTGTACCCAATTCTTCAACTAATACCGTTGGCATTGACACAACCTCTTTCTGTACTAATAATAATAATAATAATAATAAGGCTTAGCGAACCCGAAGGTTCGATGCCGACACCACCAATCGCTTGTTACACACCTCCCTCCACCGTTCGCCGTCCAAACCCAATCCCTTCAGACCGGCTTTAATACAATCTTCCCACCTTCGCTTCGGTCTACCCCTCGGACGCTTACCATTCGGCACAGCAAATATTAACCTTTTAGGAATTCTCTCGTTACTAAGCCCAACAACTTTACAAGCCCATTTGATTCGCCGCAATGAAATTACCTCAATTATATTACCCGGATACAGCTCACGCAATTCGGCGTTGTGTAACCGTCTGAACTCTCCGGTTAACTCATCCTTCTTCGGTCCGAATATTCTACGCAATACTTTATTTTCAAAAACCATAAGACGCTGCTCATCCCTTAATGTAAGCGGCCAAGTTTCGCATCCATAAAGAACTGTAGGCAAGATAATTGTTTTATAGATTCTAATTTTTAAGTTTCGGGACAAGAGGCGCGAACTGAGTAGTTTTGTCACAGAAAAATAACAAGCATTCCCCGCCTTCAGTCTAACTTTAATCTCTTCTTCAATTTCGTTTTTTCTAGTTATCGTAGAACCTAGATACCTAAATTTATCTACCTGTTCAAACATATTACCATCTATATCGATATCACCAGTAGTATCGCCATTTTTGCAGCTAACCCTATATTTTGTTTTATCCACGTTTATTTCGAGTCCTAGTTCTTTACCGGCTTTCATTAACGTTGTCGTATTTAGTTTTATAGTTTCAACGTCTTCGCTTAACAGTACCAGATCATCAGCATAGCCAAGGACGGATGTTGTCCCGCCCAGATCCAACCCTTTCTCGGTTCGCATTACCTCCCTAATGGCATGTTCTAATGCCAAACTGAACAGGACAGGCGAAAGAGAATCACCCTGTTTTAAGCCTTTCTGTACTATCTCTGTAAAATTAACTTCTGCATTTAGCGATTCTATTGGATAAAGAAGTAATGGGGATTCAATAACAGTTGCCGAATTATCAAAGATGCCTTTTTCCGGAATAGGAATATCATTATTAATATTAATATTATATTCAGGAGAATTTCTTTTCTCAATATGAATTTTTAGTTGATTATCATTTTTTTCGGATTTTATTGGGCATTCAAATATTTCATCTGATTCTTTTTTATTCTTTTTGACTTCGTTTTGCCCTAATTCGTCTAATTTTTCATTTTTTTGGCCGTCTACTACTGAAAAATTATCGTTTATAAAGGGTTCTTTGTAAAAACTATTAGTTTGATTATTTATTTCGAAATTTTTCTCATTATTATTTTGAATTGCCTGATTAAAATTTTCGAAATCTACTTCTGGAGTATTATAAGAAGGTTCTAAAAAATGTTCTGTCAAATAAATCTGTTGAAGTTTTTCTTCTAATTCTCGAATTTTTCGATCTTTAGGGTCTTCTTCGATACTAGAATTGATTTTAACCGGTTGTTTTGGGTTTTTATTAATTGGGGAATAAAAATGCGTGTATGATTTTGATGGGGATTGTTTAGTTTTACAGTTGAAATGTGTAGTTTGGTGGGCATTATTATGATAATTTTGCGGAATAGGTTCTTTAAAATTATTGCTTCTACGCCTAACATTACAGAATGAATTTACTTTATTAAAATGATTTTTGATTTTTGATGAT
Organism: Nezara viridula; assembly: GCA_928085145.1. Taxonomy (NCBI): domain Eukaryota; kingdom Metazoa; phylum Arthropoda; class Insecta; order Hemiptera; family Pentatomidae; genus Nezara; species Nezara viridula. The sequence continues at coordinate 201,987,083 of OV725078.1, forward strand.
GATTGATTGAATTTTTGATCTTTTGAAGACCACTTTTTGTAATATTGAGGTGAGGTGTAACTTTCATTTTTATTATAGTTACTTATATGGCCGTCAGAAAGTTTATTTCTCGCCTTTGGAGCGGGTTTTAATGGAACTGGCTCATCAAAAAGCAGATGATTTTCAGTTTCTAACAAAACTCTCAAATCATCTAAAATTCTTAACTCCTCAATTTTTATCATTATATTAACTCCGACATTAATAGGCATATTGGCACAAAACTGATATAATATTTGCCGTTCAAATTGTATCGGTGCTTTATTAGGTTTCTGGAATTATCATTATCATCAGCATTTATTATGGAAGAAATTCCAACGGTTCTTCATTGTGTTTAATTTTTACTTCAATTAAATCTAATTTGAATTGTTCCATTGATTTCGTATTACTATATCTCCAATTTTGTTAATCTGATAATTAAATTTAATGTATTCTGCTCCTTCGGTGAGGTGAGCAAATGCCTCATTTAATACAATTTTTTCATTGTACTCTTTGAATGAATTATTCTTAGAGCATAGTTTATTATTTAATTTCCTTAAGAAATTTATATATTTTTTTAAATATTTTAATTCGCCATTAAAACAAGGCATGTTAATACAATCTTTTTTTTCAATAGGTAACGATTCCATTATTATTATTTTATTTACTAATTTATTTTATTTTATTTCAATTTAAATCTTTCAATTTAAATTATTTCGTAATTTTTATTTTTTTTAATACATTATTTCAATAAATATATTATTAACCATAGGGTTATTCGTTTACCTTTATTTAATTTTTTAATTTAATTTCAATTTAAAATTATTTCATAATTTTATTTTTTTAATATATCATTTCAATAAATATACTATTAACCATAGGGTTATTCATTTACCTTTAATATGATATAGAAATTCAAAAATAATACATAAATATAAATATACATAAAAATAAAAGTAAAAATCTTGATCTTACTGATGAAGTTCGGTTATCTTCTTCTTGGTATCTGGGAGCAGTAGGCCAATTGAAGATATCAGTTTCAAAATACCTCGGTTGAGTGATTTTCTGAAACTGGAAGTTTTCTGAAGAAAAATTGGTACCTCGTGTTGAGTGGGCCAATTTCTAGACCTTGGAAAAGTGACTAGCGGTGACGAGCAGATACCTTGAGAAAGTGAGTCTTCGTCAACGTTCTTCAGTGTTCGGTTCAGCGTAGATACGAGAATACCTAATTAGTAATTAGTGAAAACTCAATGCTAGCTGATCCTGTTCTCGGGCGCCAATTAACGAACTCGTACAACAGTGAAGATTTTGAAATATACTTTTATTGTAAAATACAAAGTTATATTGACATAATCTTAGTGAACTTCTTACAAACTAGCCTTGTGAGGCCTAAACTAATGTTACATAAGTCACATCTAGTGATATTTACAGATGGAATGATGGAATGAATTTCTCTAATATTAAGGGCGGTAATATAGCCCAACTCTGGGGTGGGGATAGGATTGGCCGGAGTAGGAAAGGGCGCGATAGGCGTTATCTTGATTTCTAGGAACTTTTAGGGCGGCAACCTAAGGGTAGGATGCTGGACAAAGGATATTCAGAAGTAAACTAATAAAACTTCTCTAAGGGCGGAAGCCTTGACAGCTGTTAGAATTAGGGCGGATGCACGTCATATAAATATACCAAATGGTCAAGATGCCCAACTAGTCCCACGGACAAGGGTCACAGGATACTATAACTCAGTGGTCAAAGCGAGCGTGCTTAGTTGGAAAAAGATGTGCCTCGAACCAAGGATATAGCAATATTCAAAGAATTGTATTTACAAAGACTATTGTCTTTTATCTTGTGGGAGAAATGTCGGAAAAATAAAAGTTATTGTCGTTAAAGGATATCTCTGGAGAAAAGCCGGAAGAGGAAGGTAGAGAAGAGCTATTAGTGACAGATATAAAATAAGAGTTTAAATCATCGGAGGATACAGGAAAGGCTGCGGTAGGGGATCTGGAAGGATTACAAATGGAAAGTTTACGAAGCAGTAGCCATTTCGATTTGATATAAGGAGCTGAGGAAAGGGTTTCATGGAAGTAGGAAGCTTTCGCACGCCGGATCCTTGTCTGTGCCAAGTTGCGAAGCACCCTGAACGTTTGGTAGTCATCTGCAAGCCTGGTACTTCTAAAATGTCTTCTTGCAGCGTCACGCCTCTTCTGCAGATCTTTGATTTCCTGACACATCCAAGGAGCAGGCCGGTGACGAAAGGTAGAGGTTTCGAGGGGAGCATGGGTATTGAGAATATTGAGAAGATTGGTGGTAAGAATGTTAACCATGGAGTCGATAGACGAGCAAGAATATATTCCATTCCAATCTAGGGTTTCTAGGTCAGGTAATATTTTTTCTCGAGTAAGGGATGATATAATAGGAATGATACTGGCAATTGAGAAGAGGAGAGGAGATTTTGTGCAGAGTCTATAATGTAGAAGTCTAGCCAAGTGTCGGACCTGCTGGTATGGTGGGTGGAGGCAAATGGAACGATGAAGAGGTGCAGAGAGAAAATTAGGTTTTCTAGATAGGATTTGTCATTGGAGTTAGAGAGGAAATTGGTATTGAGGTCACCGGAGATGATTATTCTGGGATATAGAGGAACGAAGTTGAATAGGGTTGATTCAAAGGACTGATCAAATGGAACATGGGGAGGACGATATATCACAGTGTAAAGGAGAGGAAGATCCTTACAATGGATTTCTACTAGAAGATATTCAACTTGAGGATGATCGGAGGGTGGTGAGGAATCGAGGATTCGAGTGTTCATGCTATTATGGACAAACATGGCTACTCCTCCGCCATTCCGGTTTACCCGGTCATGACGGGGGAGGGTGTGATTAGGCAAGGAAACAGAAGAGGATGGGATGTAAGGTTTAAGCCAAGTTTCCGAGATTGCGATAATATGATAAAAGTTTTGAGTGAAATATTGCAGGAACTCGTCATAGTGGGCAAGGAAGGATTGAGAGTTAACATGACAGGTTATTAGGGTACTAGACATGAGAGAAATTGTGAGGGAAACAGTGAGAGGTTGTTAGGGAAACTCTAAAACAAATAGAAAATACAAAAAGGCATTTAAAATTAATGAAAATAGCAGAAAAGGAAGTGTAAGCAGAAACAAAAAAATAAAATAAAAAACATATGGTCAATAAAATATAAATTAGTGTGTAAATGTGAAGAGATATCTCTATGCGTAGAAGTGAAAATGTTCCTTTGTAGATAATTGAGTTCAAAGTTATTTTAATGAGGATGAGGAGTAGACGAATTCTTCGTGGTCAGGCAAATATATCGAGGTCCGAGGCCTGTTCAATCAGAATAACTTTATGCCCGTCCTCCTTCCAACATCACACCTTTCCGGCGGCAAACCACGTATATTTGATTTTCCCCGCAGCTCTCTTCTGTCGGGCAAGCCAATATAAGTGTCTGTTCGTGGGAGTCATTTCCTCAATCAGATATATGGGGTGACAGTCATTCTCCTGCCAGCCGATATCCCGGGTAGTGAGGTCCCTCTTGACTTTCCTCTTCGTTATTAAGTCGTCCCTGACTGACTGTTTGACAAAGCGCGCGATGACAGGCGGCGGTCGTGGGTCATCTTTTCTACTTCTGCGGCGATGTACTATGTCCAAGTCATCTGTACTGAGCCTGATGCCCAAACTTGCTCCAATGCTGGTCACCAGAGCGGCGGGCGTTTCACCGTTCGCTTCGGTATCCCTCGGATCTCCAGTGATCTGGATAACAAGCCCTGCTCTGCATTATTCAGGCGAACCTCCAATTCGCCCACTCTAGATTTGAGGGCTTTATTTTCCAGGATAATTTTTTCGAAATGACTGGCTTGACTTTCGAGGTGTTTTTCAATTTTTGATAATTTTTCATTAAGCTCAGAATTGAGCTCTCCATATTTATTGAGGGTTGTTTTTATGTTTTTTATGTCTTCATTGACACTCGAGTCTAAGCGATTTACTGCCGCCAGTATTTCTGAGGCGGACGCCTCAGTGTTGGGTTTTTTGGTCTGGTCACAATTAGGGCATAGCCATGTTTTTTTTTGTGCTTTTAAGGCTTCAATTTCTTTTTCACTTAAATTGAGACACCAACCGTAAAAAATAATTTTGCATTTTACACAACAAAGATTGTTTTTGTCTTAGCGTGCGATAGTATTATTGCAAATACTTGCACTGCACCATATTTAATTAAAATAGTACAATTAAGATATAAATAAATACCGGGAGAGAGTTGTTTTGATGAGACAGTGTTGTCTAATGCTGGAAGGATTAGTAGACGTTTTTACTCCCGTAGCTTCTAGAACTCAATCGAATTCACGACACTTTTTTTAAGTAGATAAAAGTGAATATATTACACTAATCACAGTGAATACTAATACTGTTAAAAGAAAAATTCACTCAACTATAATGAACTGTACTGAACATTAAAATAAAATTAAAAAAAAATAGAACTGATGATATAAGAGAGTAATAGCGATGTGTACAGGTAGCTGTCTCTGGCCAGACTCGATATAAGGATGCAAGAACCGGCATGGGAGGTGTTGTCTGGGTGATCAGTTCTATAAGTGAAGTAGTCACGTATGTAGAATTGTATTCGTTTAGTGAAGTGAGTTTCAGTCAGTAGAGCAATGTCAATGTGATTATTATGAAGAAATAAGTCAAGTTCGTCACGGTGGTTACTTAGTCCGTTAGCATTCCATAAAAAGATAGTTAGGGGCTTTGTGCTCATCGTTGGAAATTGAACGGAATTTCGGTCAGGATTCTGGTGAGAAGAGTGATAAGTGGTTTTATAGTATTTTGCAGGTCCAATAGGAAGGATGATAGAATGGAGATTAGGTCAGATGGATGTTGATTGTGAATTGGATTCAGGATAGGTTCTTGTGGTGGATTAGGAGTGTTAGCTGAGGGCGGGATCCGTCGTTGTGCACGAGGTGGCTCTAGATTGGAAGATACTTGTGCTGCACTTTTTTTCTGGGCGTTAGGATGGGACTGTTGAGGATGCTGCGGTGGTAATTTGACTCGTAAGGGTATATGATGGGGGAGAATTTGCTGACGTGGAGGATGAGATTGGGGATTGGGAGATTTGAGGCGCCTGAATTTGAGGCGGCTGCTTCTTCATGGTGATTGGTGTTTTTCTAAAGTCCTGCTGAGGTTGATCAATTTCTTTTGAAGTAGAGGCTAGTTGTGTATTTTGAGTAGACGTTTTTGGCAATTCAGGAAAATTTGACAGATTATTTATTTCAGGTAGATGGGTGACACTTTCTTGGTTCAGTTTTACGGTTTTCGAGGCAATGTTCTGAGCTCTCTGCTTATAAAAATGTTTATAAACTTTCCATCCTTTGTAGTTTGCTGGATGTTCTTCACCACAAAGGGCACATTTCGCAGGCAGGTCTCGAGGTCTCTGACAAGTGTCAGACGCGTGTGGAGTGACACATTTTACGTACCTGTTGATGGCAATAGGTCTTTGTATGCCCCAAGTCTTAGTGCATTGCCCTATTATAGGCTTTTGTCTAAGCTTTTCTAATTTAACTGTGAATATATAAGCCTCTTCACTTGAAAAAATTCAATATTATTGCTGGCAGGCTCTAAATCAACGAAAAGTAGCAGTCAAGGTATTTTTCCGTTGGTTGAAGTACGCATGATATGTACCTAACATGGTGATCTATTTCTTCTAGGCCACTTTTGATAAAAGATATAGGGGTGGTTGAGTGTAGTCCTCATAACACTACTCGATATGGCTTTCCTTGTCTTAACTAATAACAATCAAAATCATTGCTTTTTGACGTGAAGTAATTGATCAGTTTTTTGTAATTTTCTCTAGAATTTGTGTTTATTTTGATGTCATTAACTATGGAGAAACAGTGGAAATTGGACTATCCAATGATATCGGCAATTTCATGACCAAATGTGATGATGTTATCGATTTTAGATTCCAAAATAGGTGGCGGCACAGGCTCAGAAAACTCTTGTGGATCCGGAATCTTGCTTGATGTTTTATTAAAGGGAATAGGATTATTGGTGTTAGTGGTGGTTGGTGCAGTTGGCACTGGTGTTATGGTAATTGATTTGCTTCTAGTTTAAGGTGGTGATTTATTTTTCTCGGCTGACTGTTTAGTTTTTGTAGATTTATTTTTTCTGTTGAGTTTTTAGATTTATCGATTTATTTTGCTCTCCTAACTGTTTAGGTTTAGCTGATTTATTTATTTTTCTTGTTGGTTGAATTACCTCTCGGCCTAGGTGAAGTGTTTTGATGACGCTTTTGAAGTTTTCGTCTTTTTAAATACTGCAAATCTGATTCGGTAACTTCAGAAAACGGCGTTTCGTCCTCCGAATCTTCATTTGACGAACTCTTATCCAAATTCATATTTTCCATATTATGATTATATATATACATATATCTCAGTCTGGCCTGAGACGCCCTGGTGTGTACATCGGTGTAATTCGTTCATATAATAGACTCAGTTTACTTTAATTTAATTTTCAGTTCAGTTAAGTTCAGTTTTTTTTTCTTCTCTTTTTTAAAAACAACACTATTATTAATCACGCTATTAAGTGTCGGATCTTCACAATAATCGGAGTAAAGAAAGCGCAGCGAGATTGATAGAGTTCTGGGAGCAACGAGCTGGCAGGCGTTTACTAATCCTAACAGCATTAGACCAGCATTAGACGTTGTTTACTACCGTCAACAGTCTTGGTATTTATTTATATTTTAATTGCGAAGTAATTCCCATTAATACATTTAAAAAATGGTGCAGTGTAATATTTGCAACAACTCTATCGCACGCGAAGATAAGAACAATATACACTGCGTTAAGTGTAAAATAATTTTTCATGGTAGGTGCGTAAACCTTACTGATAAAGACACCGAAGCATTAAAAATAATTTAAAAAACATGGGTTTGCTCTAACTGCGAACAGGTGAAAAAACAAAATACCGAGCCGCCCCCCTCAGAAATACTTGCGGCAGTAAATCGTTTAGACGCTACCGTGAACGAAGATATAAAAAACATGAAAACAGCACTTGATAAATACGGAGAGCTCAGTTTTGAACTAAACGAAAGACTGACGAAGATTGAAAAACATCTGCAAGGTCAAGCTAAAAAGTTTGAGGAGATAATATTAGAAAATAAAGCACTCAAATCCCGAGTGGGGGAATTAGAGGTTCGCTTGAATAACGCAGAGCAAGGACTATTAAGTAGATCACTGGAGTTCCGCGGTATACCGGAGCGACCGGGCGAAACGACCGCTGCTTTGGTGACCAGTATAGGAGCAAGCTTGGGGATCAGGCTTAATGTGGAGGACCTGGACAACGTACATCGCCGCAGAAGCCGAAAAGATGACTCGCGACCACCGCCTGTTATTGCACGTTTTGTCAGGCAATCAATTAGAGATGATTTAATTACGAAAAGGAAAGGGGGAGAGGAAAGAGGGATTTCTCCACGCGGGATATCGGTTGGCAGGAAAATGACTGCCACCGAATTTATCTGGGTGAAGAGATGACTCGCACAAACAGACACCTCTATTGGCTAGCCCGGCAGAAGAGAGCGGCGGGAAAAATCAAATATACGTGGTTTGCTTCCGGAAAGGTGCGGTGTCGAAAAGTGGACGGACATAGAGTCATCCTGATAGAACAGGCCTCGGATCTAGATGTATTTGACAGACTACCTAGAAGCCGTCAACCCCTTAGCCTCATTAAAATAGTCTTACTTCTTCTCTTAGTGCTATCTCTACACCGTCACTCACCAATCTATTTATTTTTAAGTACATTCTCTTTATTTATTTTTAATGTTAATATTACTTTTTCTTCACTTAGTTTAATGTACGATAATCGCTTTTCTGTACTTTCTACTCGTTTTGTCTTCTCGCTACCAAACACTGTTTCTCTCCAAATCCACTGTATGTCTAGTTCCCTAATCACATGTCAAGTTAACTCTCAATCACTTTCTGCCCATTATGACGAATTCCTGCAATACTTTACCCAAAACTTTTATCATTTCATAGCAATATCCGAAACCTGGCTCAAACCTTATATTCCATCATCTTCAGTATCCTTGCCTAATTACATCCTGCTCCGTCAAGACCGGGTAAACCGGACTGGCGGTGGAGTAGCCATGTTTGTCCACAATAGCCTAAAGACCCAAATCCTCGATTGCTCCCCACCTTCCGATCATCCTCATGTAGAATACCTCTTAGTAGAAATTCTCAGTAATATTTCTCCTATCCTTTACGCCGTGGTATATCGCCCTCCTCTCGTGCCATTTGACCCGTCCTTCGAATCAACTCTATTCAACTTCGTTCCCCTCTATCCCAGAATAATTATCTCCGGTGACCTCAATACCAATTTCCTCTCAAAATCCAATGACAAATTCTATTTAGGAAATCTGTTTTTCTCACTTCACCTATTCATCGTTCCTTTTTCCTCCACCCACCACACCAGCAGATCTGACACTTGGCTAGACTTCTACATCATCGACTCAGCACAAAACCTCCTCTCCGCCTCTCAATTGCCAGTATCCTTTCTTTCATCTCATGATCTGATACAAATAACGTATAATATCCGCACTCCTCCAATCCATCCTCGAACTATCACTTTCCGCCAACTGGATACCCTTACTCGAGAAAAAATATTACCTGATCTAGTAACATTGGATTTGAATGGAATATATCATTGCTCCTCTGTCGACACCATGGTTGATATTCTCACCACCAATCTTCTCAATATACTCAATACCCACGCTCATCTCAAAACCTCCACTTTCCGTCATCGTCCTGCTCCTTGGATGTGTCAGGAAATTAAGGATCTGCAGAAGAGACGCGACGCTGCACGCAGACGCTTCAGACGGACTAGGCTTGCAGATGATTATCAAATATTAAGAGTGCTTCGTAACACGACACAGACAAGGATCCGACAAGCGAAAGCGAACTACTTTCACGAAGCCTTTCCTCAGCCCCTGATATCAAATCAAAATGGCTTCTACTTCGTAAGCTTTCCCTCTGTGAACCTTCTAGATCCCCTTATTCAGTTTTCCCAATATCACCTGATGACCTAAACTCCCACTTTATATCGGTTTCCACCTCTTCTTTACCATCCCCTTCCGGCTTTTCACCAGAGGTACCTTTTAACGACAATAATTTTTATTTTTCCGACATTTCTCCCACAGACCTTATTACCGTTATAATGAAATCCCGTTCCAATTCCGTAGGCCCAGATGGCATTCCTATCAAACTAATAAAATTATGTCTCCCTGAAATCCTCCCAGCACTCCTTTTCATCTACAATTTCTCCCTGCAGAATTCAATATTCCCGACCTCTTGGAAAAAAGCCATTGTCCTTCCTTTAAACAAAAAGCCTAATCCATCCTCTCCCGAAGATTTCCGCCCAATATCAATCCTTTCCAATCTTTCTAAACCCCTAGAAAAGTTAATGCAATCCCAAGTTTCCAACTTCCTTGAACAATCCAACCAACTCGATCCTCTCCAATCTGGCTTCCGTCCTGGCTACTCTACACAATCTGCTCTGATTAAAATTACTAGTGATATCCAGACTGCAATAGATGACAAAAAACTAACCATACTTATACTTCTTGATTTCTCCAAAGCTTTCGATTCCATTATCCATTCCATCCTTTTCAACAAACTAAAATCATTATCCTTCTCCAATAGTTCCATCTCTTGGTTCCAGTCTTTCCTCTCACAACGAATCCAAGCAGTTTCCATACCTAATCAACCTCTATCTGCCTACCTTCCTTTATCCTCAGGAGTTGCACAGGGTTCAAGCATGTCTCCTCTTCTTTTCAGTTCTTATATTAATGACCTAAATGATTCAATTATCCACTGTTCCCACCACCTTTATGCCGACGATTCTCAAATCTATTTATCCTTTTCTCCCGCTGAGTTATTGGTGGCATTTGCCAAAATTCAAGAAGATTTAGATCGAATTAGTGCCTGGGCCAACTTAAATGGATTAAGGCTAAATGCTGCCAAAACTCAGGCCATTCTCATTGGTTCCAAGCCCCTTCTTAGATCCCACACCAACTTTCCCTCACTCTATCTAAACAACCACCCCATCACCTTCTATCCCTTTGTTAAAAATTTAGGCTTTCTCATAGATCAAACCCTTTCCTGGAATCATCATATCTCTCATATATCCCGCCGTGCAATTTCTACCCGCAAACTATTCCATCACTTCCGCCATCTTCTACCCCAAAATACCCGTAGACTCCTAGTTTCCTCTCTCATCTTTCCCCACTTTGACTACAGCTGTGTGGTGTACGATGGCCTCTCGGTGGAACTGCGTGATAAACGCAAAAGACTTATGAATTGCTTCTTAAGATTTGTAATTGGAACCCCGAGACGCTCCCGTGTCTCCTACCACTACTCTTCCCCTCCTTAAGAAGACAATAGTTCCTTGGCACTTTCCTTTATCAAATCATTACCGATCATCGTCCTTCTTATGCCTACAACCTTCTCCAATTTAAGTCCTCAATCCATTCACTCACTACAAGATCCCGACCCTCTGACCTATACATCCCTTCTCACAGATCTGCCTCATTCCAAAATTCCTTTATAGCCCGCTCTGTCAACTTTTGTAATTCCCTCCCGATCAAAATTCGACATGTCCCTTCCCTGTACACATTCAAAAACCTCCTATTCCAATTCCTGTTCCAAAAACAGTCAGATACCAGCTAACTATTAATATTATATATGTATTGTGTAGCAATCATATAATCATAACACTTGGTAAGAGATAGTACATGCATTTCCTACTATCGACGTAGGAATTTCAATACATACATTTATTTTTTATTTTTTTTTTTTTATTCAATTATAAGTAACTGTTTATTTTTATATATATATTCAAGTAAAGTTTTTTTTTGTTTTTTTTTTATGAAATGAACTCATTGTATCTCTTTTTCGTTCTTCATTTCTGAAAGTGAATGTTTATGTTGTTCAACCCTTAAATATAATTTTGTTCATAGTTCAAGTGATTCGTTCATAGTTTTAATTGTTTTGTTCATAATTTTAAATGCTCTGTACATAGTTTTATCTGTATTGTATATAGCTTGTGCACCTAAAATTTTCTTTACTTTTTATTTTATTTTATCAATTTTATTTATTGTTTCAACGTTCTGGCCAGTAATATTCTATTATTTTGTACATTATTGTTATTCTGAAGGGACTTAGTCCCAGAAAAAAGTTTTTTTTCTATCTATCTATCTATCTATCTATCTATCTATCTATCTATCTATCTATATATATATATATATAAGTTTTTTTTTCTATCTATCTATCTATCTATCTATCTATCTATATATATATATATATATATATATATATATATATATATATATATATATATATATATAAAATCATAACTTTGTAATCACAACTTTGTAATGTGCTTAAAATTCAAATTCCGATATGTTCACGCTCAAGAATTGCCCTGTTTACTAACTTCCTTCCTTCAGTCATCAGGTCTTCATTTCGAACCCAAGGCATTATGTTTCCTTCTTTTTTTTTATTTTCTACAGACTTTTTTTATTTTTATTTGATTATTTACTCTAACAAATATTTTATTTTATTTCTAATTATAGTTATGTATATAGTTTATTTTTTAATAATTTAATTCGTAAACTTTCATCTTTCTAATAGTCTTATATATATATATATAGATAAATAGATAGATAGATAGATAGAAGAATCAACTTTATTCTGGGACAAAGTCCCTTGAGAATAACAATATTGTACATAAAATTAACATTACATCTGGCCAAAATGCATATTACAATAAAAAAAAAAAAACACTTAAAAAATAAGGGATAAAAGAAGTATTTACATAACTGTACAGATATAGTAAAGACATAATATGAGCAATAAGGTCCTAATACTGCAAAATAGTTGCTATAAACAATAAGCTATGGAATTATAAATGAGCAACAAAAAACTTTTGTTGTCATGCTATTGTATTAATGAAAAGATAAAATAAAAGAGTGGATAAATATTTACATATGTATCTTAGTATGTTCGAAGAATACAATAATAGTATTTATATATATATAATAAGTGACCTTATTCCCAATTAAATGGTTAAATTAAGTTGTAAATATATATATATATATATATATATATATATATATATATAATATATATATATATATATATATATATATATATATATATATATATATATATATATATATATACGTCCCGGGCATGACGTTAAACTGCGACCTGGGTGGACAGGACTCATAGCCATAGTGAAGGCAACCTGTCTAGGGGAAGGCAACCCCAAAATCAAACCACTGTCCTTGCAGTTTAAAAAAGGTTGATCGTAGGGCCAGCACCCCTTCATCGGAAAAAAATATTTCGCTTTCAAACCCAAAATCGAAAGAAAACCGGACGGATCTAATCGGCAACGACTTAAGGCGCGGAAACGGAACATGTTTTTTGGTACGTGGAATGTTCAAGGTTTGAGGACCAAGAAAAACGAAGTGGAAAATGAACTGAAAAAGCAAAATATCGATGTGGCAGTCTTCTGTGAAACTAAAATCAAAGGAAGTTACAATGAACTTTCAGGAGATTTCGTGTATATCTACAGTGGAGTGGAAAAAAGTGAGAGAGCTAGAGCAGGGGTTGCAGTGGTGATTAACAAAAGATTGCGCAGGTATATTAAAAATTATGAATGTGTAAATGAAAGAATAATTAAACTTGAAATAGCATTGTTTGGAGAAGAGGTTGTTATTTTTGGGATCTATGCTCCAACTGAAGATTCCAAGCAACCCATAAAAGAAACGTTTTTCGATGATATTTGCGACTTGATAGAGCGAACACCTGATCGTAAGATTGTTATCTGTTTGGGCGACTTCAACGGACGTGTTGGCAGCAAGTTCAACGATGAGACCGTGGGACGCTTTGGAGAAGAGGTAACTAACGATAACGGTGCAAGATTAATTAGTTTATGTGAGCAATTAAACATGAAAATATTAAATGGATTCTTCAAGCATAAAGAAATTCACAAATTCTCCTGGCACCAGCCCACTAAAGGTCTAAAATCAATCATAGATTATATAACCCTCAGGCGCACTACTAGGATAAAGGTGAACGATGTTAGAGTGATGAGAGGGGCGGAATGTGGTTCGGATCACTTTCTTTTAAAGAGTATTCTGAATTTTAAACCCCATAATCTTCTTAGAAACTCTCCAGTGACCAGAGGAATTTCAGACTCTCCGAAAACGATTCGATACTCAATTGAGAGTATGAAAAATCAAGAATCAGTAAAAGGACTGTTCCAAAGCCGACTGATGGAGAAATTGAATCATGAGAAAGGTCTGAATGATCGGCTAAATTACGAAAATATAGTAAAGTGCCTGCATGCCGCAGCTTTAGAAGCTGTCGGAGAGGAAAGGAAAGAGGTTAGAGGAAAAAACAAGCCTTGGTGGAATGAGGATGCTGAAGTGGCTGTTCAAGAGAAAAAATATTTATACAATAAATGGTTGAGCTCTAAAAATGAGAAGGACCTGAGGGAATATAGAAATGCCTGTAAAAAAGTAAAAGCTATTAGAAGGAAGGCATTAAATATCTATTGGGAGAAAACCTGCAAGTATGTGGACACTTACATTGATGGACAAAAGTCTAGTGCTGCTTGGAGGACATTAAAAAAATTGAAAAATCCCAAAAGATGTGGAGATAACTTCCCATTGATCAAAGAGCAGCAATGGGTGAATTACTTTGAAGAATTATTTCATGAGGAACGACCCGAATTCGCATGGAACCAATCCGATGAAATGATATCAAATAAGGAAGATATACCGCCAGTCACAATCATAGAACTGGACTCAGTTCTCAAAGGAATGAAAAATAGAAAATCTCCCGGCCCTGGTTCTATTCCAATTGAATTAATTAAAGCAGGCCCGACCGAACTCAAAATGGCACTGGCAGAAAGTATGACACTTCTGTTAAATGGTGGAGAGATCCCCGAAGAATGGAAACAGGGTTATATCACTCCAGTTTTCAAAAAAGGCCAAAAGAAAGACGTTTCCAACTACAGAGGTATTACTGTTACCAGCTCGCTGAGTAGATTATACGGCCGGATAATTAAAAGCAGAATTGAAAATGATTTAAAGGAAGAGATCAGCGAGGAACAGGCGGGTTTTCGAGCTGGAAGATCATGCACTGATCACATTTTTAGTCTCTCACAACTTATAGAAAAGAGGATGGCCCACGACCGTGAACTCCATATGATATTTGTAGATTTACACAAGGCCTATGATTCAGTACCTCTAGCGAAATTGTGGAAAGCTTTGAAAGCCACATCTATTAAGAGATACCTCATCAGAGCAATTCAAGAGCTCTATAAAAATATAAAGGGGGCTATAAAAATAGGAGATAGAGTGTCTAGAAGCTTCTTCATTAACAAAGGATTGAAACAGGGCTGCTGCCTTTCACCCCTGATTTTCAACATTTATATAGAACAAGCCCTTAAAAACTGGAAAAGATCGTGCTGTGGAATGGGTGTTCAAATCGGGAATGATGTCATCTACAATTTGCAGTATGCCGATGATCAAGTCATAATCGCATCGGATCCGGATGATGTTAGCTATATGATGAGGAAGTTGCTAGACACGTATTCCAGATGGGGTCTGAAAATCAGTGAAAGTAAAACAGAGTATATGGTTTTCAACGCTCCAAATTTGCCCCTTGAAATTGATGACTGGACGCTAAATGTCAGCCAGCAGTTCAAGTACCTCGGATACTGGCTATCTTCAAAGGGTGGTAGTGAGGTTGATATCGAACATAAAATAAATAATGGGAAAAGAATAATAAGTTCGATAAATTCAACCCTATGGAGTAAAGAAATAAGATTAGAAACTAAAAAGAAGATATACCATTCCTTTGTAGAAAGCGTAGCCACTTACGGATCAGAAGTCTGGACACTGACAAAAAAGATGGAAAATAAGTTGCTTTCCATGGAAATGAATTTCTGGAGAAGAAGCTGTGGCATATCTAGAATCGAGCGGATCCCAAACGCAGCTATTAGAGACAAGGTCGGATGTCAAAAGAACATCTTTCACCTGATTGGGACCAAACAGTTAAAGTGGTATGGCCACTTAATGCGTATGGATGAGAACCGCTGGCCAAAGAAAATTTATAACTATATGCCACCTGAAAGGAGGAAGCGTGGAAGGCCAAAGAAGAAATGGACAGAGGACGTGGAAGAAAGCATGGCAGCCAGAGGGCTTCATGAAGGAGATTGGATGGACAGGGAGCAGTGGCTTTTGGGTGTTGGGGATATGACTCCTTAAGTTGTATAAAACGCAAAAAAAAAAAAATAAAAAAAAAAAATCTCCGAGGAATCTCAGAGCCATGCTTTTCCCCCACATGTGGAAGGCAAAGCACGACTCCAGGAGATCCCAGTGCCACTTTTCCAGCCGCATCACTAGTATTAGAAGCCAGTGGAGACTGGAAGAGGGCACTAGAGCCACAGACGCTCAGGACATGAGTGAAGATGCTGGCCATTGCCAGGACTCCAGAAGCATATTTACAAGAGATGAAGGGATGAAGGGAGCTGGATAGGGATTGAGCTAGAGGATTTGGATGACGGATAACGTTCTGGTGAAAGTTTGAGAATCTGGATGGGATGTTAAGGTCATGGTGTAGGATCTTGTGACATAATTTGGGGCATTGATTATTGTTCTGAGTACTTTGGACTGGAAGGATTGGATGCGTTTCACATTCGAATGTTTAGCAGTTCACCACAGTTCAAGTCCGTAGGTCCAGATAGGTTTCGGCATGGTCTTGTAGATTAAAGTTTATTTTCAATCGAAAGATGAGATGTCCTGCTTAGTAGTATATATAGCTGGCCATATCGTTGGTTAAGTTCTTGTCTTTTAAGTCTCGTATGTGGGTTCCAAGTTAGTCTTTTGTCCAGAAGGAAGCCAAGGTAACTGACTGTATCTGAGTAGGGAAGTGGTATTGAATTCAAAAGGATTGTGGGACAGGATCTGCGTCGCAGGGTGAAAGTAATATGTTTGCATTTTGCTTCATTGATTTTGATGCGCCAGTTGTTGCACCACTGCTCAATCAAGGAGAGGTGAGGTTGTAGGTTTTGAGATGCTATTTGAGGATCTGAGTGGGAGGATAGAATGGCAGTATCATCAGCAAATGTAGCTAGGAAGGTATCGGGATTTGAAGGGATATCGGCAGTGAAAAGGATGTAGAGAACTGGACCCAAAACACTGCCTTGTGGAACACCAGCCTCAACTGGATAGTAAGTGGAGAATTTGGTGTCACAACGGACTTGAAAGGAACGATTTGAGAGGTAGGATTTGAGGACTAGGTATAAGGATTGGGGTAAATAGGTTTTTAGTTTGAAAAGCAAGCCATCGTGCCACACCCGGTCGAACGCTTGCGCTACGTCCAGAAAGGCACCAGTGCAATAATGCTTGTTTTCAAGTGCAGAGGATATATGGTCTACAACACGAAGGCCTTGTTGGACACTGGAATGTCTTGAGCGGAATCCAAACTGATGAGAAGGGATGTTGTGGGATTCGATTATGGGTAGGATACGTTTGAGAAGGATTTTTTCAAAGATTTTTGAGAGGATCGGAAGTAAGCTTCTTGGTCTATAGGATGAGGTATTATTAACAGGTTTACCTGGTTTAGGGAAGAGGATAATAATGGAGTGTTTCCAAATCAGAGGAAAGTGAGTTGTGCGGAGGGTACAGTTATACAGGTATGTGAGGAATATCATTGATTTTTCGGAAAGTTGTCTAAAGATCTGGGAAGTAAGGATATCATGTCCAGGGGATTTTCGAGGTTTCAAGTTGTTTATAAGGAATTTGATCTCAGAGGGGTTGACAGCTTTAGGAGGCAAGGAGAGAGGAATCAGAGAAGAGAGGAGTTCTTTAACTTCAACAGTGTGGGTGGGATGGAGTTCGGTGTGGGGAGTGAATGTTTTGGATAGATGTTTCGCAAATTCTTCAGCTCTAGTCTCATCTGACGAAGCCCAGGTTCCATCATCCATTTCCTTCTTCTTCTTTTTTTTTTTCTATTGACTGTTTTATTTTTATTTGATTATTTATTGTAACAAATGTTTTATTTTATTTCTGATTATAGTTATGTATATAGTTTATTTTTTAATAATTTAATTCGTAAACTTTCATCTTCCTACATACATAACTATAATCAGAAATAAAATAAAACATTTGTTACAATAAATAATCAAATAAAAATAAAACAGTCTATAGAAAAAATGCCTTGGGTTCGAAATGAAGACCTGACGACTGAAGGAATGAAGTTAGTAAACAGGGCAATTCTTGACCGTGAACTTATCGGAATATGAAAAGGCACGTAAGGGAGTCAACGGCCACTCGACCTAACCAAATGAGCACCAATTTATTACTTGTTGTTAATAAATATATATATATATATATATATATATATATATATATATATATATATATAATATATATATATATATATATATATATATATATATATATATATATAGATAGATAGATAGATAGATAGATAGATAGATAGATAGATAGATAGATAGATAGATAGATAGATAGATAGATAGAAAGTAAACTTTATTCTGGGACGAGATCCCTTATGAATAACAGATATGAACAAAAAAATTAAACATACATCTGGCCAAAGATTACATTAATCAATATTAAAGAATATATACAGTATCTTCAGTGAAATTAAATTAGAACAAGTAAAAATAAAATAAAATTTTGAGAATAAAAATTATTTAAATGAAAAGAAAAAAAAATAAGTATGGGTTGATTTTTAAAATTAAAACTCAATAAATTTTATCAATCATTCACCTCAGTCAAAATCTGTTTCACAATATTTATTTTATTGTATAACGTCATTTTGGGATGTGAGAAGGAATTGTTAGAGATGATATTTAAACGAGGACAAGGAAGAGGCATGGCGGATTTCAGATGGCAAGGAATTCCAGAAGGCTGTGGATCGGAAAATAAAGGAATATTCAAAGGTCTTAGTTCTATGGGAAGGGATATAAAGGTCGGAAACACGGTATCTATATATCTATATATATATATACTTCACCTGAGTGTACGTTAACGTAAAGTGTAAAACTGTTGATTGAGTCTTACACCACAACTTTGAATTTTAAGCACATTACAAAGTAACAAATACAGAGCGAGGTGAAAGTTATACTGCCCTTCGGGCCTTATTGATGGTTAAATATACATCACCTTTACACAAACAGATAATTAATTAATATTGAGAAAAAACATTTTTTTTTATTCAGAGACATTTTTATACCACTTCTAACAATTTCACAACAGTACTCGTACTGTTAATATTCAATAACATATGTAATAATTATTTTATATGGAACGTTTTTAAAAGACAGTTTTAACACTAGAATATAAATTATTTCAACATAATTTAGAAAAATTTAAACTTATTAAAACTTAAAAACTCAAAGATGGGATGCCCCATTAGATGCACTAATGGATGATTTATTCAATAAAAACATTTTTATTCATAAAAAACCTTTTTCTTTTTTTTTTTTTGTTTCAGGGACAGCAGGGATTATATCTTTTGGAGGTTTATTTTCAGTTCAGGGAGGAGAAATGGTAATATTGCCTTGTTTAATGCAAGGAGATCCACAACCACTTAGAAGATGGATTCCTAAATCATTACCTCATAATACAAAAATTCTGACTGATGGAAGCATACAAATAAATAATTCTCAAAAAATTCATCAGCGCAATTTTACTTGTATTGTAGAAAATTCTCAAGGATCAGATGAGATAATTTACTCCTTACAAGTTAAAGGTATGAAAATTAATTCTCAAACATATTTTTTTATTCAAGAGGAGGTGGTCTGGGAATTTTTTATAAAATAAATACCATATAAATTCTTATTATTAAATTTAAAAGGTGTTTTTCTTTTTTTTTTTCTTCTTATACTTCTTATACTTAGAAATAGAAATAATAATAGAAAATAAACTTTATTCTGGGACGATGTCCCCTTGGAATGACAATAATGTACAGTTACAAAAAAAAAAATACAAATCTGGCCAAAAACTAACTCAATAAAGATTCAAACAATATATAAAACAACTTAAATAATAGTATGTAAATTACTAAAAAATAAAATAAAATCTTCTCAACTATATTTATAATTTTACTGCAAAAAATAACAAAAAGATAAAGAAAAAAAATAATTACATGTATAGAAAAAAAAAAGCAATAGAAAGATATATATGTATAGAAATTGAGGAATGTAAGAAATGAAATACGTCTAAAATATACACAAGCTTGTAGATATAAAAAAGAAAAATGGATAAAAACAACAAACAATCTCTTGTTCTTTTTGCATCACCTCACAGTGCTATGCCCCTATGCCAAAAGTGATACTGAATCTTTCCAGTTCACAAATAATAAAACAAAATAGTGGTGTATGAAAAAAAATTATCCTTGTTGCATGATACATAATTAACCAGCGTCTGATTGGGTTGTGAAGAGGAATTGGAATAAGAGGGTTTTGAATGTGGATAAGGATGGTGTATGGATTTTAAGTGGGATGGAATTCCAAAAGGTGGAAGAGCGGACAATAAAAGAATGTTTAAATGAAGCAGATCTATGGAAAGGGATGAAAAGGTCATAAGGCCGAGATCTTGTGGAGAGGAAGTGGACAGATGATTTAAATTGGAGGAGATTGTATACATAGGACGGGCGATGGTTGTTGATTATTTGATAAAGGAATGTGCCAAGGAAGTATTGTCTTCTGAAGGAGGGAAAGAGCCACCCTGACTGGGCACAGTAGTGAGAAACACGGGAACGTCTCGGGGTCCCTTCGACAAATCTTTCTAAGCTATTCATAATACTTTTTAGTCTGTCCCCGAGTTCCACCGAGAGGCAGCCGTACAACACACAGCCGTAGTCAAGGTGGGGGAAGATGAGAGAGGATACTAGGAGTCTACGTGCGGATATAGCGAGGAGATGGCGGAAGCGATGGAATAGTTTAAGGGTACAAATTGAACGCCGAGAAATGTGGGCAATATGGTGATTCCAGGAGAGGCTTTGGTCAATGAAAATGCCTAGATTTTTAACTGAGGAGCTGAAGATGATGGAATGATTATTTATATATAGAATAGGAATGTTGGTATTGGATTTGAGGAGGGATTTGGAACCAATCACAATGGCCTACGTTTTATCTGCGTTTAATCTTAATCCATTGATGTATGCCCAGTCGCTGATCCGATTTAGATCTTCTTGGATTTTGGTAAACGCATCATACAACTCTGAGGGAGGGAAGGAAAAGTAAATTTGGGAATCATCGGCTTAGAGGTGATGGGAACAGTGGAGGATTGATTTATGGAAGTCGTTGATATAGGAACTAAAAAGAAAAGGAGATATACTAGAGCCCTGGGACACTCCTGAGGATAGAGTAAGAAAGGAAGACAAGAGTTGATTAGGGATAGCGACAGCTTGGGAATATTGAGAGAGGAAAGACTGAAACCAAAGAATAGCGCTGTTTGAAAAGAAGAAGGAAGTATTAAAAGGAGGCGTGGAAGAGAAAGCAGTTATAAAATATGAGTTTAAATCATCTGGTGAAATTGGAAATACTGCTGAGGGAGAGGATCTGGAAGATTCACAGAGGGAGAAGTTTACGATGGAGTAGCCATTTGGATTTGGAATCGGGAGCTGGTGAAAGGGCTTCATGGAAATAGGTCGATTTGGCTCGTCGGATTGTGGTTTGTGTCAGGTTGCGGAGCGCCCTAAACGCTTGATAGTCGTCGGATAGCCTGGTACGTCTAAAGCGTCTACTGGCATTATCACGCCTCTTCTGGAGATCCTTAATTTGCTGACACTTCCAGGGACAGTGATGAAAGGTAGAGGTTTTGAGGGGAGCATGGGTTTCAAGGATATTAAGAAGATTGGAGGTGAGGATTTGTGGAGAGAGTAATAAAGTTGAAGAGGGATGATTCGAA
Organism: Nezara viridula; assembly: GCA_928085145.1. Lineage (NCBI taxonomy): Eukaryota > Metazoa > Arthropoda > Insecta > Hemiptera > Pentatomidae > Nezara > Nezara viridula. Next base: position 202,008,110 of record OV725078.1, read on the forward strand.
GGATGGATCAAATGGAACAAGAGAAGGACGATATACTACGGTTTAGAGGAGAGAAGAGGTGTTACATGAGATCTTAACAATTAGGAACTCGAGTTGAAGCTGATCGGATGGAGTGGAACAATGGAGAGTTCGGGTCTTCAGGCTTCATGAACGTACATAGCAACACCTCCGCCAATCCGGCTGTTCCGATCGTAATGGATTAGTATATAGTTGGGAAGGGAAACAGAAGAGGGTGGGATGTGAGGTTTGAGCCAGGTTTCGGAAATTGTAATGATGTGGTACAAGTTTTGGGTAAAATAATCTCGGAGTTCATCGTAATGAGCTGAAAGGGACTAGGAATTGACATGATAGGTGGTTAGGACACTAGACATGAGTAGGATTTAGGAGAGTACTATCGGTATCTGATGAGAAGACGCTGTAATAGATTAGATAAATTAAACGTGATGAAATAAGAAAATAAAAGAAGTCAGAAAATAAATTATTGAGTGAGTAACAATGCTAATATGGCCGATGAAAGTCCGATGTAAGTGCCAAATGTTGATCTATGCTAGAAGGTGGACGAAATTCGAGCCTTCAGCCGAAGACATCTAAGTCCTTAACCTGGTCGATGAAGACCACCTGATGGCCGTCGTCTATTCGGCACCTCAATCTGCCAGCAGCAAACCAAATGTACTTTATTTTACCCGAGGTTTTCTTCTGTCGGCGAGCCAGTATAGGTGCCTATTCATCGGAGTCATCTCCTCGCTGGTAATATATTTTTATTGTTATTATTTAATTTGAGTCCAATGCTGGCATCGCTCTGTCTTTTTTGTCTTGACATCTGACTAATTCTGTAAATACTGATGCTATAATTTCTGAACAGTAATCTTTTGTACATTTAAACATTTCTACACAAAATAGTGAGGTGAGAGTTATTTATTAACAATTATGTCTTGTCCGAATCTACGCATTTTATTTTTTTTTCCTCACCACTTTTCTCTTTTTAAGTGTTAATAATAAAATGTTTATTTATTTTTGTTTTGTAAAAAAACTGAGGGACAATCGTCCCAGAATTGTACATTGTTTATACATTTAGCTTCATTGGCGATGTATTATCTCGTTTGTGTATACGCTCCAGCCCGGCAGTAATACCCAGTCTTAGGGATTAAGACACAAATATTGCCATAAAACTCGTTTGTATTGAATCCATGTAGTTGACGTCCCCCACCATTTTCATCAGCTCCAGGTTCGTCTCGTCTTATATCGTCTCATCTCACCTCACCTACGCCATTTTGAAGATCCCAGCTATATATATCATCGCGAAGGCATCGATCGAGATCGATATACATATCGATCCCCCCACCATCGACAGCTAGCTAAACATCGTAGAAGGTAACCTCGTTGGAAGCACAACCTCCAACTTGGCTCGTTTTTGTTTTTTTTCTTTTCCGCCACGAAAGACAGTAAATTACTTTTATTTTTACCCAGGCTAAATTAGTTTTTTTAAAGGTTTTTCTAGACGTTAAATTGTATCTTAGTTAATTTTTTTTTTTATTACTGATTTACAATTTTAGAAGATGATTTCTTTTTGCTTTATTAATAATTGTTAATTTGATTTTACGTTCACTGGATATTATATTTTGTGTTTTTTATTCATTTCAGTGAACTTCATACCACTCTTTATTTTGTTTATTTAACTTTTGTATATATCTCTTTGATTTAATATAACTGTGTGAACATTCAAAAGGGTATCTTCATTTTTACGTTACTAATTTCTTGAATATTATTATTTCTTTATTATTTGAATTGCATGCGTTTTAACCTTGATTACAGGTCTCATATTCACTCTTTTTTTTTTCCTTCTCTCCCACCATTTAATTTTACACGTATTTTCCCCACCTTTAAAGAAACTCACCGGGGAAGGGTTTGTGTTTTAATTTTGAAACACCCCCGGTCCCAACAATGTCTAGTTATTGATTGAAAATAGTTTGGAAGATACAGCACAATCGGTCGGTAATTCCCTTTAGGGGTCTACGTAAGATTCACGACCAAGGCTCTATTTATTAACATACCTTACTTTGAGTGATTCCGAGTTCGTATCCAAAGGAATACATTTTTTATTATCTTCTCTTTAATTTATTTATTTATTTTTCACTAAGACTTTTACTTTCATTTAATTGTGTATATTGAGAATTTTTCTTATTTTATGAAATGAAATGAAAAAATAATTTTATTCTGGCACTACTGTCCCCTAAGAATAATAACGGAGTTACAAATTTATGGGTCTTAGTCTGACATAATAATAAAAATACAAACTAATTTACTGCTAATTGTTATTTCAACTGTACAATAGACTGAAATTAAACATTTACAGATGCAAGTAATTTTACATGTTAGGGGAAGCTTGAATGTGGAGTAGGTGTTGGAACAGGAGTTGTTTGAAGGAATTTGTGGACGAGGATTGACGCATGGAAGTAGGAAGTGAGTTCCATAAGGAAGCAGCACGAATGACGAAGGATTTGCTAAAGGGGGAAGTTTTACGGGAGGGAATATATAAGTCTATAGGTTGAGACCTAGTATTGAGAGAGTGGATAGAGGAGCGTAGAGTAAGAAGTTCCAGGATGTAGGGAGGATTTTTGGTTTTGAAGACTTGGAAAAGGAAAACACCAAGGAGGAATTGTCTTCGGGAACTAGGATAAAGCCACATCAACTCGGTGTACCAGAGTGAAACATGTGAACGCCTGGGAATTTCGAAAATGTATCTGTAAACAAAAATGTAAACAATTCATGAGTCTCTTTAGTCAAATTTCCAGCCTGGCAGATAGCCCTCCATACACCAAACAGGAGTTGTTTAAGGGCAGTTATGGATTTTCAGGTAATCTGGGAGATATGTTTAGTCCAGGAGAGGTTCTGATCAAAGGTTACTCCTAGATTTTTGACTGCAGGGAAAAATGGATGAGACGGTTATTGAGGTTAAGTAGAGGAAATTAAGAGAGGGAGCTTATGAGATGTCTGGACTCGATGATAATAGCCTTAGTTTTATCTGCATTCAGCTTTAATTCATTTATTTCTGCCCATCTGTTAATGCAGTCGATGCTCTCTTGTAGCCTTCGGGCAGCATCAGGCATCTCAGAAGGTTGGAATGATTGGTATATTTGGAAATCATCGGCATAAAGGTGGTAACTGGAGTGTTGAATGGCGTCAGGAAGGTCACTAATATTTTTTTTTTTTTTTATTTCTTTATGACATTTACAACTGTATTACATAAATACATCAAGTAAATTTGGACATAATTGATATAATGACATGAATACACTTGCTGAGTAACTACCCAATGGTAGCACTCTAATTATATGACTATATTAGGAGATCACGGGGCCATCTTCTTTTCAGACGCCTCGGAGGGTTATCAGGAATTGAGGAGGAAGCAAGGTTAGAAACGAGAGGGTTGGGATGATTCTGAAGTTTATTATGGAAGGATAGGTATCTGGATTGGGCCAGATCTGAAACATAAGGAACATTAAGATCTTTATGGATAATTTTATTAGTGACAAAGTAAGGAGCATTGAGGATTTTACGAAGGATTTTGGATTGTAAGGATTGGATGCGAGAGGAATTCGATGGTTTAGTGGAGCCCCATAGCTCAACTCCGTAAGTCCAAATAGGTCTTATTATAGTCAAGTATATAAGTCTTTTGTAATTTATGGGAAGTTTAGAGCGTTTGTCTAGTAAGTGCTGAAGTAATCGGAAACGTCGAGCGGTTTCTTGTCGTTTCAGTCTAGTATGAGGATTCCAAGTTAGTCGTTTGTCCAGGTGGAGTCCTAGGTATCGGATTTGCTCAACAGGGATAAGTGGAGTATTGTTAAAGGAAACTGTAGGACAGGAAGTCGTTGGTTTACGACGAAGGGTAAAGGTAATTTGGTGGGATTTATTGGAGTTTATTTTAATTCTCCAGTTTTGACACCATTCTTCTAGATTTATGATGTGTGATTGAAGCATTTGGGATGCAATTGCTGGGTCATTGTTTACTGATAGGATACATGTGTCATCGGCATATGTGGTGATGACAGTGTTGGGACAGGTAGGGATGTCAGCTGTATAAACTGTATAGAGGATAGGACCTAGGATACTACCCTGAGGAACACCAGCAGACTGGGAAAAAAGGGATGAATAGGCGTTATTGTGATTTACTTTAAAGTATCTATCAGTAAGGTAGGAACGGATAATGAGGAAGTATGTAGGTGGTAGGAATTTTCGGAGTTTGTACAGCAGTCCCGGGTGCCAAACTCTATCAAACGCCTGTTCAACGTCGAGAAAGACTCCCGTACAGTACATTCCGCGCTCCAATGCAGAGGAGACTACGTCTACCACACGATGACATTGCTGTATAGTGGAATGGGAAGTTCGGAAACCAAATTGGTGATCTGGGATTATGTGTTTAGAATTTAGGATAGGGTACAGGCGTTTTAAGATGAGTTTTTCTAGGATTTTGCCCATGATGGGTAAAAGAGAGATAGGACGGTAAGAGGATGGGTATTCTGGTGGTTTTTTGGGTTTGTGGATCATTTTAACAATAGATCGTTTCCAAAGATCAGGAAAATATGTAGAACGGAGTACAGCATTATATATATAAGTAAGGAATAGGATGGCTTTTCGAGGAAGAAGTTTTAGGATCTGGGATGTAATTAGGTCATGTCCAGGAGCTTTACGGGAAGGTAATTTTTGAATGATGTTGGATATTTCTATGGGATGAAATGCTTTGGGTGGCAGAGACATTTGGAGAGGAATATCCAGTTCTGCTTCAATACAATTGATGTGAGTTGAATTAAGGATATCGGGATGTGGATTAAAAGTTTGGAAAAGATGTTGTCCAAATAGTTGGGCTTTTTCTTCGTCGGATTTGGACCAGGTTTGGGAATAAGTAAGTAGTGGGTGATTAAAGTCTTGAAACTTAAGAAGTTTTTTGGTGGTCATCCATAATGATTTGTCAGTGGTTGTAAGTTTTTCAGTAAAATTTAGTAAATTTTGAATTTTGTATTTTCTAATTTCTGATTTCAGTTTGTTAGTCAGTTGTGTGTAATGCGATTTATCTGTTGGGTATCTAGTCCTATGCCACTTCGATCTTGCTCTGCGTTTTTCCTGTAATAAGATGCGAATATGCTGTGGCAAGTTAGTATTTTAGGGAAGTTAATCTTATTGATAAAGGTGTTATTATTTATACTGTCTGTTATTGATGATGTCAGTTTTTCTATGGCACCGTTAATGTCTTCTTTTGTTTTTAGCGGCATTTTGAGGTCTAGTTTGTTTTCCAAATCATCACGAAATTTGTCCCAGTTTACTCGTCCAGTGATCAGTTTAGGAAGTGATGGTTTAGGAGCAAAGTCAGAATGTAGTGAAAGCAGAACTAGACTATGGTATGAAGAAAGGTCATCCAGGGATTTGATTATAGTTTGGGAGGAGGAAATCTGGGAGGTGATAAATATGTCCAGGATATCGGGACGTTTTTTGAGGGATGTTGGAAAATAAGAAGGATTCATGGGCGAGAGGATGGAATAATTGTTGGAAGAAGAAACTTGTGAAAGGGTATTACCACGGGAGTTGGATGATCGACAACCCCATCGCTGGTGTTTAGCATTGTAGTCTCCTCCAGCAATAAAGCGCGATCCGAGGGATTGTAAAAAGGATTCAAGTAGGCTGTACGAGAGGGAATTGCCAGGAGGACAGTATACAGCTGAAAGTGTTAGATGGAAAGGACGAGTTGAGAGGATTACAGAAGTTGACTGAATGGCATCTGTTGGAATAGAAGGAATAAGGGAATGGGGTAAAGATTTGTGGATAAGGATTCAAGAACCGGCGTGGGCAGTGTTGTCTGGGTGGTCAGATCTATAGGTGATGTAATCACGTATGTAGAAATGTGTCCGTTGGGTGAAGTGAGTTTCTGTTAGGAGGGCAATGTCAATATAATTGTCATGGAGAAATATGTCTAGTTCGTCACGGTGGTTTTGCAGTCCATTAGCGTTCCACAAGAGAATAGCTAGGGACTTTGAGTTCATCGAGGGAAGCTAAGCGGGATTTCAGAAAGGAGTCTGGTTAGAAGGGTTATGAGCGGTTTGATAGTCTGTTGAAGATCTATCAGGAATGATGATAAGATAGTGTTGATGTCGAATGGTGTTTGGCTGGGAAGTGAGTTTGGATCAGGAGGTTGTGATGGGTAGGTTATGCGACTAGGAATGTTGGGTGGGGGATGGGCCCGTCGTGGGGTACGAGGAGGAGGAGGATCTAAATTCTGTTGGACTTGTGGAGGGGGGTTCATCCTGGGATTAGGAACGAATGGAGCTGGATGTGGATGCTCTGGCGGGAGTTTGACTCTTAAGGGTAAATGATGAGGAGGGATTTGCTGGCGAGGAGGTTGAGGCTGAGTATTAGGGATTTTGGGCTTGGATTGGAAGGCCTGAGGCGCCTGACGTTGAGGTTGCTTCTTACTGGTGGAAGACTGGGAGTGAGAATTTCTGAGATTCTGGTGTGGTGAGTCCTTAGCTGTAGAGATGGATGGTTGTTGTTGGATGACGAGGGAAGGTGAAGTCGGCAATGCTGGGAAAATATCCTGATTTTCAATTTCAGGTGGTTCAGTGTAAGTTTTCTGAGCAGATCCAAGATTTTTCACCGCTGAGTTTCGTGATCTTTGTTTGTAAAGATTTTTATATACTTCACATCCTCTGTAGCTCGCAGGATGGGCTTCGCCACAAAGGGCACACATCGCAGGCTCATCTCTTGGCTTCTGGCAAGTGTCTGAAGCGTGTAGGCCGGCACATTTAACGCATCTGACTTCGTGATAACAATAGGCCTTTGTATGGCCCAAGTTTTGACACTTAGTGCATTGTACAATTAGAGGCTTCTGTTTCGGTTCCCCAAAACGGACAATTGAGTAAACCAATCGTTGAACCTGGAATATTTCAACATTGGTTTTTGCTGGTTCCAGGTCTATAAAAAATAATGGTAGCGGATATCTTTCTCTAGGATGTAGTACAGGTGCTATGTGCCTGACATTATGACCGATTTCTTCGAGGCCCGATTTGATAGCAGATATGGGTGTGGTTGAATGTAGTCCTCTCAGGACCACTCGATACGCCTTTTCTTGTTTTAATTGGCAACAGTGGAAGTCGTAGTTATTGGTTGTTAAGAAATTGATTAGTTTTTTATAATTGTCTCTTGAATTAGTATTAATTTTGATGTCGTTCACTCTCGAGTAACAGCGAAAATTTGGCTGTCCGATCAAATCTGCAATTTGTTGACCAAACGACATAAAGTTCTTAATTTTTGAAACAAATATTGGCGGCGGCTCAGAATCAGAAAAATCTTGAAGCTGCGGAGTCTTGTGAGATAGGTTGTTTTCTTGAATTGAATTTTTGCTTTCTGATGTTTTTGGTGCAGTTGGCTCTGATTGAGTGGCATTAGATTTGCTCCTAGTTCTCGGTGGAGATTTATCTTGTTCTGGTTGCTTATTTGATTTATTTTTCTTTTTTTTTTTATTAGGTGAGTTTTGTCCCGATCCGGGAACTGAGTTTCGGAGACGCTTTTGGAGTGTACGCCTTTTCAAATATTGCGAGTCGGTCTCGCTAATTTCCGAAAAGGGTGTCTCATCCTCCGTGTCTTCACATGATGTGTTCTTATCCAGATCCATCATGATAAGTGTTAGAGAAAATTAAGAAAACGAAAAAAAAAATATGTATATATATATATAAACCCAAATATTAAAATTAAAATTTATGAGATAACTTCTTAAACACTAAGCTATTTACAAAATTATTTACATAAATATATACAGATATAAAATAAAATATAAAATAATTCATTTCCAAAAAATAAATAATCAAAGAAAAAAATGGCATAAAAGAGTCTCTGGAAAGAAAAAAAAAAATATATAAAGAAAAAAAAATGAAGTTAAATGTCTTGGATTCGAACTGAGAATAACACTGAAGAATGTTATTGTAAACAGTGCCGAGCCTTGGCTTGAAGTTATCGCAGATAAGGTAAAACCCGCAAGGGAATTACTAGCCACATGGGCTAACCAAACGAGCACTAATTTATAACTGTTTCATTGTTAATAAATAGTCACTCACCTGATCATATGTGAATATAAAAATATAAAACTATTAATATAGTCACTGTTGAAAAAGTCTTAGAGCAGTATTTTAAATAATAAGCACATTAGATCGTATCAAAGGCAGAGCGACGTGTAACTTGAATTGCACTAGCGGCCATGACACTTGCTACTGGTCACTAATATAGATAGAGAAAAGGGTCGGGGAGATTGAGGAACCCTGATGAACACCTCGTGTTAATTAAAGGGGTGGTGATGGAGGTTTGTACTATATTATCTGTAAATAGTTTAGTTTTAAGAATTAATTTTGTAGATTTTTATTTATTTTTTTTTTGTAATAAAAGTTATATAATTTTTTTCTTCTAATCATTGAACCTGACAATACGTCTGGTGAAGAATCAGAGAAAGAGGTCCCATTTTCCGAAGTTAGTGGGACCTATTCACAATATTTAAAAAGAAGGAATCTTCAAAAGTGCCATCGAAACTCTGCTCCCGATCAGCGGGCAACTCACCAAACAAGAAAACAAAATCAGCCAAAACAAAAAAGGCATCTGAAACAAACAAAATTACACCAAACACTCGCAGAAACCGCCACCCATTTTCGTTCCAAAAATTAAAACTTTATGCCATTCGGACAAGAAATTGCTGATCTGATAAGACATACAACTTTCACCTGTTTATTCAGAATCAATGATATTAAAATAAATACCAAGTACAAAGAAAATTATAAACAACTAATTGAACATTTTACATCAAGAAAATACAATTCCCATTGTTACCAGTTCAGACAGAAAAAGCATATAGAGTAGTGTTAAGAAGAGGTCTCCATTCAACTACTTCTACAAGCGCAATCAAAATAGGTTTGGAAGAAATAGGCCATAGCGTAAGAAACATAGCAACCGTGCTTCATCCTAGGAGAAAATACCCACTACAATTATTTTTCGTAGATCTCGAACCTGCAAAAAATAACCCTGAAACATTTAACGTAAAACGTCTTTTATACTTCATTGTCCGTTTTAGAATAAGAGCCTTGACTAAAACCTACAATAGTGCAGTGTACTAACTGTCAAAATTTGGAACACACAAATGCCTACTGCCATCATCAGGCCAGATGCGTCAAATGTGCTGAGTCACATCCGTCCCATTTTCGCCAGAAACCAATAAAAATCTTCCAAATCTGAGATCGCCTAATATGGTGCTGAAAAGTCTTACCCTTGATCATAAAAGTGGCACTGGGTTACCCGAAATAGTAGATAGGACAAATTTCCCAGCACTGACGTCATCACCTTCTTAAGCTACCCATCTCCACAACTATGAATTATCCTCAAGAGGGTTTTAGAAATTTACATTCCCAAATTACCATCAAGAACCAGCAGTCTCGACATCAGGCGTCTCAGGCTTTCTGGAATCCTAGAAAAACTCATCTTAAAACGGCTGTATCCCATACTAGAATTAAACCACATTTCGGATCACCAATTTGGATTCCGCGCATCCCATTCCACTATTCAGCGATGCCATCGTATGGTCACCTCTGCATTGGAGCGCGGAATGTATTTCACTGCAGTCTTTCTGGACGTAGAACAGGCATAAATTCCTTTCCCCTGCATATTTTCTCATCATTTTCAGTGAATGAGAGCGGGAAATCTAAAAGACCCCCAGACACCGTTATGCGAACTCGTAAGTTGATTGTCTCCAAAATTTGGTGAACAGGTTGCCAGGCAACGCGTGGACCTTGAAGAATGGTTTAAAACGGAAGGATTAAAATTAATTCCACTAAATCCCATCAAATCACCTTTCGTCGTAAACCTATGACTTGCTGTCCTACAGTATCCTTTAATAACACCCCGCTTATTCCTGTTGAACAAATCCGATACCTAGGACTCTACCTGGACAAACGTCTCACTTGGAATCATCATACAATACTGAAACTACAAGAAATCGCTCGACTTTTCCGTTTACTCCAACGCTTACTAGGTAAACGTTCTAAATTTCCAATTAATTACAAAAGCCCCATATACATGACTATAATAAGACCTATTTGGACTTCAGCAGTTGAGCTATAGACCTTCACATTTCTCTCCTATCTAATCCTTACAATCCAAAAACCTTCAATGCTCTTTACTTTGTCACAAATAAAATAATTCATAAATACCTTAATGTTCCATATGTTTCCGATTTGGCTCAATCCAGATACCTTTCGTTCCATAATAAACTGCATAACCATCCGAATCCTCTTCTTTCTAACCTTACTTAGTCCTCGATTCCTGGTAACCCTTCAAGACGTCTGAAAATAAGATGGCCTCGTAATCTCCTTATGTAGACATATTATTAGAGTACCTAATAACCTATGGGTAGTTTCTCAAAAAGCGTTTCCATGTGATTATATTCCCGTGTAAACATTTACTTGATGTATTTATATTAATTCGGTTGTAAATATCATCAATAAATAAAAAAACATAATGTAATATTACTGAATATGAATAAACTAAAAAATATACAATAGTGGTGATATCTTAGAGGTACAATAAAAATAAATGGATATGTTAAAGAAATTATGTTTGGACACTTAAAATTTTTCTGGGAACATAAACTCTGCTTTATAACACGAATACTAGTTATTGATTGTTGAGGATCAGCCATTGATAGTTAACTTAAAAAAAATAATGACAATGAATAAATATTTTGTTTTACTTAACCAATTGATCCGTCTTCAGGACTACAATATAAGATATAAGATGATATTGATAATAGATGTAATATTGGCCGTCTTAACGTCCATATACGCGAGCTTAAATAGACTACCATGTGAAAACCTCACGTATCCACTTTATCAACCTAACATATGTTTTAATAATAAATAATCAAATCAAAACATTTATTTATGATTTATACAATTTAGGCGAACAGGCTATAAAAAGTCCAATGAAATTTCTAAATAAACAGTAGACTATAGATAATTAAGTAGGACTCCAGAAGATCCCAGTGCCACTTTTCCAGCCGCTTCACTGGTATTAGAAGCCAGTGGAGACTGAAACAGGGCACTAGTGCCACATACGCTCAGGACTTGAGTGGAGAAGCTGATGGAGAAGCTCCAAAAACATATTTACATGAGATCTCCAGGCCACTGCCGTTTTAACCTTCGAGGAGGTGGGCACGGATGCTCGAAGCTGGATAGGAATTGCGATAGAGGATTAGGAAGATTAATAAGGTTCTGGTGAAAGTTTGAGAATCTGGATGTCAAGGGCCTATGGGATATTAAGATTATGGTGAAGGATCTTTATGTGGCATAATATGGAACATTGACTATTGTTCAAAAGACTTTGGACTGGAAGGATTTGATATTCGACGATTTAGTATTCTCCCAAAGTTCAAGTCTGTAGGTCCAGATAGGTTTCAGTATGGTCTTATAGATTAGTAGCTTGTTTTCAATTGCGAAATGAGATACTCTGTTTAGTGGTGTGTATAACTGACCAAATCGTCGGTTAATCTCTTGTCTTTTAAGTACCGTATGTGGGTTCCAAGTTAGTCTTTTGTCTAGAAGGAAGCCAAGGTATCGGACTGTGTCTGATAGGGAAGAGGAATTGAATTAAAAAGGTTTGACGGACAGGATTTGCGTCGGTTAGGATCAGTTCGCCAATAGGTGGGAGAATTGAGTGAGAGGAGGTTGATGTGATAGGAATTAAGTGCAGACAGCAATGTTCGCCTCCGGAAATTATTGGTAATAGTAAAAATGATACAAAAGAATGTATGAAAATAATTAATGATCAGTTTAGTACTAAGAAAGAAAAGCATGAATTATATATTTTAAAGAATGAGCTTTCGCTTTTCCTTGTCAAATTCTCTCCTACCGCTGTTTCATTCCTGACTCCTGCAGTGTCAGAACTTTTTTTGTATTGGATTTCCCTCTACCCACCATTTCTGGCATACAGGGGGAGGGGGTTGTTCTCGAGGTACAACCAAACCTTTTCTAACCAGAGTAGGAGGATTCATTCCGTCTGTCCAGCACGAAATAAAAGTCAACTCCACCTAGGTCGGATTCGAAGGCGTCACTAGGCATGAGGATGCTAGAACGGGCAACGCTCCAACACCCTCGTTCATCACGACGTCGCAGGGTCAGGACCACGCTTCTCTTTCTCATTTCCGTTCTTTTCTCTTTTTACAATTTATTCCTCTATTTACAAATACAGTTGTTTCCCTTCCTCACACCCTTCATAGCATTCGTCTAGATCTACTTCCTTCTACCTGGATCACATAGGTTACTCTGGCCATTCTAATTTTATCCATCCTATTGCATGTCTGTACAACCGCAGTCGGCTTTCTGTAGTAATAGTTTGCAAAGACTATAGATAGAAGTGGCATTGTGGTATTACTGATTTTATTCCATCTTGTTTTACCTTTTTTCTCTCCCGAGAAATCTCATCTCTGAAATCTGATCTCATAACGGTCCAAGATTTGCTAGAAATTTCAGTGCAGGAGTGATGATGCTTTTGTATTACCTGGCTAGGAAGAAATGAAAGAAATCTGTATTGGAAATGGAAAGAGAGGCAAATGATTTTATAGAACGAGTTTCTGTTAAAAAAAAAAAATATTAATCATTCTTTTGACAAGACAGTGTTTAAATAAATGGAGTTTTAGCAGGTTGTATAAATATTTAATTGATTTCAAAGAATTTTGGGTCGAGTATTAAACATAGGAAGTTAAGCGGACCCTTCACGATAATTCATAAATGACTGACAAGGATTGATTTAATCATGACGATAATTGCACGTATCAATCTTACTGACTCATTTTTGTGCAGTTGACGTTGAGATAACAGGCAGTGTGGATCTGGTGAATTGTCTATTTATAATAATGTGTTTCATAACAAAGGCTTATTTAGCATTGTATATCAAGAGAAAAATGGAAATATAATAATTACTTCCTAGTGCCTGAAAATCGTTTTGACAAAAGTTAGAAAAATATAAGTCTATTACTTAAAAAAATTAAGGAAAAGTATAGCTAAAATAATAAATTTGTTTAAAAAAATGGAAAAAGAACTGACAAATATACACACACAGTATTTTTTTATTGGAGATTAATACATTCTGCCACATTAAAGTGCACTAATATTAAGGCTACATGATTCATTCACACAATATGTACATACAATTAATATTTCAATAATAAAGAAAAAGAAATATAAAAAATAAAATAAGTAAATTGATATGCTTGTGTACAAAAAAAAATGAAATAATAGATAAAAGCTAAATGAAATTAAAGTAAATAAATCACATTCATTCCTATGTATAATATTTACATCTACCCAGGGAACTCTGAGCCATGCCTTATCCCCCGATGTGGAAGACAAGGCAGGACTCCAGGAGATCCCAGTGCTTCTCTCTCAGCCGCGTCACTGTTATTTGAAACCAGTAGAAACTGATGGAGGGCACTACATCAACAGACGCTCATGTCTTGAGTGGAGAACCTGGCCATTGCCAGAACTCCAATATATAAACGTTTCCAGAAGGTCGCGTGGCCACTACACACACAGTTAAAGATTATTTTTTTCTATAAGTAAATGGTGGAGTCTCCACTTTTTTTTTTTTAATTTAATGAACACTCATAAACAAGGGATATGAAAAACTATTTACTTATAATCAAAATCAGGAATTTGCAATGGTTGTGAGGCCTAGTTAAAGTAACCTATCTAGTAGTAAGGTTACGCGCTAATATCTTACAAACCACCATTTACTTCGACTCTCACAATTTATTAAATTACTAGTGATTTAGTGAACTATAGTGTTTATAAATTGTGATATTGAACAATTAACAATCGTTCATCAAATGAACACAACACAGTGAGTAATCGCTTATTTATAAACTTTATCAAATAGTTGTTCGACTTATATTTAGATGGAGAGGTTAACTATTATATTTTTATCTATAAGCAGTCTTCGCCACTCACTCAGTAGTCGGACGGCTGCTGGAGAAGTCGGGTCACGTCACTCGGTAAATAATTATGTAGACCGGTGGAGCGGTCTACATAATTATTTACAAACCAAACTATTTTGCTTTTGCAGCCAAATTATTTAAATGCGTTATTGGAAGGCAGTGGATCAGCTAATGCGAAGGTCGTGTTCTGAAATGTTCTCTCAGTTTTTGCCTATTTTTCAGCGGAATCTCTTTGATTATTTACTGAATACAGTCCAAGTATACATCATAGCAGTTGTTATTTACTGTTTGCTACTTTTTTTTTAATTTTAATTTTTTTTTCTCTTATGATATGCGGCATTGTCAGCATGTGATGTCCAGTAAGGTGCCCACTAAGAGGACTCGGTCAGACCGTGTTAATACCCCTCGTGATTCACCAGCGAAACAAAGAACTCGTCTCTGCCTGCGAGAAATAGCTCCAATAACCACTGTGAAAACTTCATTTCCAGAACCTCAGCCTCAACCAGGTACCTCTTCGCAAGAAATGGTTGAAGAATCTCCTTTTTTCACTCCAAACCCGTTCCAAGTGCTTCATAAGGACAGAGAAGTAATGGAGTCAGCAGCAATACCCAGGGAACCAAAGCCTCCTCCGATATTTGTAAAAAATATCAAAAATTTCCAACTACTGTGTGCACAACTAAACGAAATCAGCTCCGGCAGTTATTCTTGCCTCAACAGGACCAACGATACAAAAATAACACCAGATACTGCAGAAACGTACCGAAAAATTGTGAAGTACCTGTCAGGAACGAATGCAAATTTCCACACGTACCAGCTGAAACGGGATAGATCGCTACGAGTGGTGGTAAGAAATTTACACTCCTCAACCCCAACTGAAGTGATATAAGAAAAACTAACGACGCTTGGTTTCAAAGTGCGTCAGGTAACCAACGTTCTGAAGGAGAACAAGGAGCAGCCAGGAGTAAGAAATAAAGATCCACTACCTTTATTTTTCGTGGATCTAGAGCCATCATCTGGTATTGAGAAAATATATGATATCAAGAGATTGTACTACAATATCGTGAAGGTAGGGAAGCCATACCCCAAAAGGAAATTGTGCAGTGTCACAATTGCCAGGCGTATGGCCACACGAAAACTTATTGTCACCATCTGCCGCGTTGTGTGAAATGCGGTGAACAGCACAAATCTATGGAGTGCACCAAACCGATGGATGATCCTGCAGTGTGTGTACTATGCCAGGAGGGACACCCGGCCAACTACAAAGGCTGCCAAACCTATAAGTGCCTCAAATCCAGATACCAGAAGAACCGGATTCAAGATGAGACAACCAGACCAAGAAGAGAACCTTCTAGAATTGTTAATAATAATTTATCATACTCCGAACTACTTGGAGGTAAGAACCCAAATAATACATGTGAAGCCCTGTCGCAACAAAAACCTCAACCCCAACCTCAAAATCCTCTTCATCCTAATATACCTAACCATCAACAATAGATTCATCATGTTCCTCCCCCTTCAAATGCAACAGATCTCACCAGTTTGTTAGCATCTTTCCTCACCGATTTCAAATCCCTTGTTACTCCACTCATATCACTCATACCACTCATGGTCTATAGGGATTTCACCTACGTCATTTCAATCCTTCCAGAAATGACGTAGGTGAAAGCCCTATAGACCATGACAATTTAATGTTCACTAAACATATTATTTGCGACATTAATGATGAATATATAACGGAGGACTCATCAAGGACTTGAAAATGACCCTTAGGATAAATGAACAAAACAAACGTGAATATTTGAGATGTATAGGTAAAAATATATTTAAAACATCTGTTATAAATCCTGCAGGCTCAAGTTGACACATAAGTTAGGTAATCTTTGAAAAACTCATTAACTAAATACATCTTGGAGCATTGCGTTTTGTATATTACTACATACAGGCTGCTAAGATACTTGTCTTTCATACAGATATGATTATTGGCATAGTTAATACTCAATGAGTATAAGGACAGTCAGTTTTTTTGTCATCAATGGCGGACTGAACATCATTAATGATTTTGATTAGGGCGGATTGTGTGGAATAACCTGGTCGGAAACCAGATTGGTAAAGGTCAAGTTGATTGAACTGTTCAAGGAAGTTGGAAACTTGATATTGCACAATTCTCTCCAGGGGTTTGGAAAGGTTAGACAGGATTGAGATTGGCCGGAAATCTTCAGGGGAAGACGGATTAGAATTTTTATTTAAAGGACGGACTGTGGCTTTTTTCCACAAGGAAGGGAATACTGAATTTTGAAGGGAAAAATTGTAGATGAAAAGGAGTACCGGAAGGATTTCAGGGAGGCATAATTTAATTAATTTGACGGGAATGCCATCTGGACCAATAGAATTAGAGTGTGATTTCATCACGGCGGTTATGAGGTCTGTGGGAAAAATATCTGAAAAATAAAAATCGGCGTCATTGAAAGATGTTCCAGGAGGAAAGAAGGAGGGAGAAATGAAGGAGTTGAAGAGGAAGCAGATATAAAATAAGAATTTAAGTCATTTGATGAAACTGGGGGCACTGCAGAGGGAGGAGATCTGGTAGGATCACAAAGAGAGAGTTTACGAAGGAGTAGCCATTTGGATTTGGAATCAGGAGCTGAGGAAAGGGCTTCATGGAAATAGGTAGATTAGGCTCTTCGGATTGTGGTTTGTGTCAGGTTGCGGAGCACCCTGAACGCTTGATAGTCGTCAGGCAATCTAGTGCGTCTAAAGCGTCTCCGGGCTGCATCACGCCTCTTCTGAAGATCCTTAATTTTCTGACACATCCAGGGAGCAGGAAGGCGACGAAAGGTGGAGGTTTTGAGAGGGGCATGGTCATCAAGGATATTAATAAGATTGGAGGTGAGAATGTCAACCATGGAATCAATTGAGGTACAGGAATATATTATATTCCAATCTAGGGATTCTAGGGAAGGTAAGATTTTTTCCCGAGTAAGGCCATTAAGGTTCCGGAAAGTTACCGTTCTCGGTAGAATCGGAGGGGTTTGGATATTATAGGATATTTGGATTAGGCCATGCGACGATAAAAAAGAAACTAGTAATTGGGAAGAGGAAAGGAGGTTTTGAGCGGAATCAATAATGTACAGGTCCAACCAAGTGTCGGACCTTGCGGTGTGATGCGTAGCAGAAAAAGGAACGATAAAAAGATGAAGGGAGAAAAAAAGGTTTTCTAGGTATTATTTGTCGCTGGAGTCGGAGAGGAAATTGGTGTTTAAGTCACCGGAAATGATAATTTTCGAATAAAGGGGCACAAAGTTAAAGAGGGAAGCTTCGAAAGACGGGTCAAACGGAACAAGAGGAGGACGATATACCACGGGATAGAGGAGATGAGAGGTGTTACAGGAGATTTCGACGATCAAGAACTCGACTTGTGGCTGATCGGTTGGAGAAGAACGATGGAGAATTCGGGTCTTTAGGCTGGTATGAACGTACAGAGCTACACCTCCGCCAGTCCGGCTGTCCCGGTCGTGGCGGATTAGGGTGTAGAGACTGAAGAGGAGGGGATGTAGGGCTTGAGCTATGTTTCGGAAATTGCGATGATGTGGTAAAAGTTTTGAGTAAAATATTCTAGGAATTCATCGTAATGGGCTGGAAGGGATTGGGAGTTGACGTGGCAGGAAGTTAGGACACTAGACATGAGTAGGATTTCGGAGAGGACATTCGGTATTTGATGGAAAGACACTGAAAAAAATTAAATACATTAAATGACGTGAAGAAAAAATAAAGTAAAATAAGTAAAAAAAAGTAAATAAATAATAAGTTAATAAATAGCCTTGATAATATAATGTAAAATAAAAGATTTCCGATGAAGGTCCGGTGAGCGTGACAAAATGTTCGTAGATGCTTGATGGTGAACGAGATTCAAGCCGTCATCCGAAGACGTCTAAGTCCTGTGCCTGGTTGATGAGGACAACCTGATGGCCGTCGTCTTTTCTACACCGCACTGTGCCGGAAGCGAACCAGGTATATTTTATTTTCCCCGCGGCTTTCTTCTGCCTTGCGAGCCAGTAGAGGTGCCTATTCTTAGGGGTCATCTCCTCGCCGAGATAGATGCGATGGCAGTCATTCTCCTGCCAGCCGATTTCCGTCAAGAAGTCCCGCTTTACTTTTCGTTTCTGCACCAGGTCGTCCCTCACTGACTGCCTGACAAATCGTGCGATGATGGACGGTGGTCGCAGGTCGTCCTTCTTTGTTCTTCGACGCTGTACAGTGTCCAGGTCATCAATATTGAGCTTGATTCCCAGGCCAGCCCCAATACTTGTAACCAGGGCTGCAGGGGTCTCACCCGCTCGAACCGGAATGCCCCGAATCTCAAGCGATCTATTAAGAAGGCCTTGCTCCGCTTTATTTAGCCTGACCTCCTATTCACCTACCTTAGACTTGAGGACTTTATTTTCAGATATAATTTCCTCAAAATGTTTCGCTTGTCCCTTTAAATGGTTCTCAATTTTTGTTAACCTTGCATTTAATTCAAAGGTCAGGTCTCCGTATTTGTCCAGCGCTGTTTTAATATTTTTTTATTTCGGTGTTAACATGTTTTTCAACCCGCTGTACTGCCGCCAGAATTTCTGACGGTGTAGTATATATGAGTCGTTTGTAATTGATTGAAAGCTTAGAGCGTTTGTCTAATCAGTGTTGGAGTAATCGGAAACGTCGAGCTGTTTCTTGTCGTTTTAGTCTTGTATGAGGATTCCATGTGAGTCGTTTGTCTAGGTGGAGTCCTAGGTAACGGATTTGTTCAACTGGGATAAGTGGGAAATTGTTAAAGGATACTGTAGGACAGGATTTCATAATAGGGTAAATGTAATTTGATGGGGTTTATTGGAATTTATTTTAATCCTCCAGTTTTGACACCATTCTTCAAGACTTGTGATGTGTGATTGGAGAGTTTGGGATGCGATTGATGGATCATTGTTAACTGATAGGATACACGTGTCATCGGCATAGGTGGTGATGACAATTTTGGGATGGGTTGGGATGGTTCAGTTATATAAACTGTGTAAAGGATATGATCTAGGATACTTGAGGAACACCAGCAAACTGAGATAAAAGAGATGGATAGGCATTTTTGTGATTTACTTTGAAGTATCTATCACTAAGGTAGGAACATATATTGAGGAAGTATGTAGGTGATGAGAACTTATCAGTCCCGGGTGCCAAACTCTACTAAAGACCTGTTCAACGTCGAGAGAGGATCCCGTGCAATACATTCCTAGTTCCAAAGCAGAGGAAATCAATTCTACCACACGATGACATTGCTGAATAGTGGAGTAAGATGTGCGGAATCTAAATTGGCGATTTGGAATTATGTGATTAGAATCTACGATATGATACAGGCGTTTTAAGATGAGTTTTTCTAGGATTTTGCCCATAATGGGTAAAAGAGTATTCTGGCGGCTTTGTGGATTTGGGTATAATTTTGCCAATGGATAGGCTCCAAGAGTCAGGAAAATATGTGGTTTGGAGTACAGCATTATATATATATATATATATATATATATATATATATATATATATATATATATATATATATATATATATATATATATATATATATATATATATAATGTATATATATATATATATATATATATATATATATATATATATATATATATATATATATATATATATATATATATATATAATGTATATATATATATATATATATATATATATATATATATATATATAATATATATATATATATATATATATATATATATATATATATATATATATATATATAATGTATATATATATATATATATAATGTATATATATATATATATATGTATATATATATATATATATATATATATATATATATATATATATATGTATGTATATATATATATATATATATATATATATATATATATATATATATATATATATACATTGTCAGGCAAAAAATTCCACCCACTTGATTTTTTCATGTTTTCATCTAAAAATACTTCCTCACTTGTAAAAAAAGTTGTATTGTTGTATTTGTATATAATATATAGTATTTGTAGATAATACTTAGTATTTATGGAATTTTATAATCTTTTTTACCTTTAATAATCAAAATGTGATTGGGTAAGAAAGATTAGAGAAAAAAAAATTGAAAAACGAACCATTATTATTCTAAAAGAAATTACTTACATCATCGTTTAGTAGCGCGTGTTTCCTGCTCTTGCCTTCACTACTTCTTGAAGACGACTCGGCATACTTTCCACCAGTCGGGAAATGTCCCTTTGCTGGAGGATAGCCCATTCCTCCCGAAGAGCCCTTTGAAGGTCCTGCAGTGTATCAGGAAGTGTTGCACGCGATCTTATTCGTCTTCCGAGGTTATCCCATAAATGCTCTGTGGGGTTCAAATCTGGAGAACGTCCTGGCCAGGCTAAAACCTCAATATTGTTCTGTTGAAGGAACGACTGCACTATGCGGGCGACATGTGGGTGTACATTAGAATAGAACGATCGCCGATTTCGTTGAGGATGGGCGACACATGAGGTTCCAAAATCTCATCTAGATAGCGAATGGCCGTCAAAGACCCTCCACGAACAACAACCAATTCTGTGCGGCGCTCCATTGAAATCCCACCCCACACCATTAAGGAACCAAGTTGGAAAGGTTGGCTCTGGGAAAAATTACAGGCTGCATATCTTTCGTTTCTTCTTCTCCACACCCTTTCACGCCCATCTGAAGATCGAAGAGCGAATCTTGACTCATCTGTAAAAAGTACAGCACTCCATTCGTCCATAGTCCAATGGATGTGTTCTCTAGCAAAAGCCAGCCGCGCTACTCTGTGAGTTCTGGTCAACTCTGGTACTCTTACTGGACGAAAAGCCATTAATCCATACTCATTTAATCTTCTCTGAGCGGTACGTTCAGAAATTTGCACACCTCGAACTTCTTCGAGCTGATAAATCACTTGAACAACATCCCGTGGTTCTATTACCCTAGGCCGTCCAGAACCGGGCCTTCTATGGTAAGAACCAGTTTCCTGAAAACGCCTGACGGCATCTCGTAAAGTTTCATATGGAACTCCGATGGCATTAGCTGCATATCTAATGGAACGTCCATCATCAATAAGTGCCACACCACGCGCAACATCCTAAGAGGCATTTTTAAACTTAATATTGAAAAATTAAAAGCCGGAGACTAAGAAATGTGCTGCAAGAAACGGCACTGAACTAATGATACTGAATAAACATTTTGATTCCATTGAAAGTAAACATTGGAATCCAGAATCATTTCATTGAATAAAGGATTAAGGAGATTAAGACTATTGAGGCTGGAGATATTGACATACAGGAGTGGAGGGCTGAAGCTATTGCGTAAAGTTCCGCTGTGTATATGCTGCTTAGTTTATGTAGCTTTATTTTATGTGTGGAGTTATGGGTAACAAACGAAGAAGCTGTAGCATCATCGGATTTCGACCCATCAGTGTAAATTAAAAAACGGTTCCGAAATATTTTGTAGTAGACGGGAAAATTCGGTTTTGTACTCGTAAGGTGAGGTATTGCTTTTGAGTAATCAAGAGAGACGGAGCATCATTTCTGGGGGTTTATGGATCCGCGGTGGGTTTTGGTTTTCGATTTTGTATAAAGGTAAGTTCTTAAGGTATTGAGCTGCTGAATAAATTCTTTCTGACAGTGGGAGTGGTGTGGAATTTGTTTTGTTTCTAAAACTTAATTTAGGTTTAAAAATGTAGTTATGCGTGGGATGCTTATTTTTGGGAAGTAGCCTTGAAATGTAGTTAGCTGCCAGTTTTTTCCTTCTAAATAAAAGAGGAGGTATTCCGGCCACAGAACAGAGAATAAGGGTGGGGCTTGTTCGAAACCCGCCAGTCGCTATCCTAATTCCTGTATGGTGGACTGTATCGAGTTTGTTAGAGATTTGAGATGATATAAAAACTACGAGTTCGCGTCTCGGTGCCGGAGGGGATTTTAAATTCCCCGCCCTCACCCCCCGGCCCGGGAAAATCCCGTATAGCCTAAAAGGCGAGGTAGGGAAGAACAAAAAAAAAAAAAAAAAAAAAAAAAAAAATGTATCGAGTTTGTTAAGGATCCAATAACGGGCAGAACCGTATATAAAGCACCCGTAGTCTAATTTGGAACATACCAAAGCTTAATACAGTTTTATTAGAGTAAGTATGTCTGAGCCCCAGGAAGTGCCGCTTAGATATCGTAATTCTTTTTGTAGTGGCTGTCTTTAGTGCAGAAATGTGAGCTCCCAAGTTAGTCTTCGGTCAAAGACCATGTCCATGAATCTATGTTGGTTCGAATACGGGATTATGGAATTTTCGAGGTAGATTTCGGGTGAGTTAGGCTTGTTTCTTTTTGACTGAAATGTATGCACTTAGTTTTTGCGAAAGAAAATTGGAGACCAATAGAAAGAGTCCAGTTGTTGATTCTATAGACAGCGTCCTGTAGTTTGTTTCGTATGGTGTTAATGTTGCCAGATCGGCAGAGAATGGCTAGATCATCTTCGAATAGAAGTGGTTTGACCCCTCTTGGTAAATTAACGCCTAAGCCATTTATCGCCAGGCAGAACAAAGTTGGGCTGAGGACACAACCTTGAGGGACACCGTTGAACTGTTAGTGGTTCTCGGACAATTCGCCTCCCATTTAAACTCTAAAGTGTCGGTGCGTGAGAAATTGCCTAATATAGTTGTACATTTGACCTCTAATTCCTACGGATAATAATTTATTGAGGATTATGGAGTGATTTATATTATCAAAAGCTTTTTTCATGTCGATAAAACTGGCTATTGTTTGTTGCGCGTTGATAAATGTATATTGCGTCTCGGTTTCTAATATAACTCAATGATCTAATGTGCATCGACCCTTACGGAATCCCGATTGAAAAGATTGAATTAAATTGTTGTTCTCTATTATCCACATTAGTCTTTTATTAATCATCCGCTCCATTACTTAACTTAAGCAGCTTGTGAGAAATATAGGGCGGTAGCTGGTTGGTAATCGTTTATCATTTCCGCTTTTCAGGATTGGGATGACCCTGAATCACTCCATTTATTCGGGAACTGTCCAGTAGACTAGATATGATTATAATATCCGAGTAACCATTCTAGTGTATTACCTGGGAGGTTTTTTATCAAGTCATAGTGAACCAGGTCAAGACCAGGAGTTGAGCCTTTAACAGTTCCTAATATGTTTTTGAGTTCCCACATTGAAAATCGGAGGTTGTAACATAATAATTCATCGTCGATTGTCCTCTTAGGGTCCGTGTATTCCGAACTTGTATTAAATCTTTCGGAGCTATGTATTTAAAAAAAAAAAGTTTCATATGTGTTTGAGACTGATAGAGGATTGTCAGACAGTTGTCCATTGACCAAAATTGTATAGCGAGAGGAAAGGGAAATTTTAGAGAATTTACAGGTTTTTTGTTCCAAACGTCAGTTGATGTGGCTGAGGAATTAATGGAGCTTATACATTTTTCCAGTACTTGATCTTAGACTGATAGATTATTTTTTTACACACAGCACGCTGATTTTTATATTATATTAAATTTTAAGAGGCCATATATTTCTGGAATTTTTTGTAGGCTTTACGGCGATCTTTAATGGCTTCCTTGTAAACATCGTTAAACCAGGGAACAAGCTGTCTTCTTGTTGTGCCTGAGGTCATTGGTATTGATGCTTTAGCTGCTTATATGATCGTATTCGTGATAGTTTGACAGCCTTTATCGTTATTCATTTGATACGGGGGAGTTTGAGGTTTCGAGGATAATGAAGAGAATAAAGTCCAGTCAGCTCTATTTAGAACAAATATCTGTTTTACTCGAGTGAGATTAGTTAATTTTATGAGTATTGTAAAATGGTCACTACTATATAAATCGGGCAAAATCGTCCAGTTTGTAATGGCAAATAACGAGGAATCACAAAATGACAGATCAAGAGTCAAGTAAGTGCCATAATAACTTTCGCTGAGAAAGGTAGGTTCTCCGGTGTTGAGTAGAAGCAGATTAGAAGCGTCTACGAAATTTTCTTTACCTCGCGTTTTAATGTTTTGAGAGCCCCATAAAGGGTTGTGACCGTTCAGATCCCCAATAAAAAGAACTGGACGAGGCATTTGGTTATAGATATCTAGTTGTTGTATATCTATGGTACCATCTTGTGGAAGATCTGTATATATTACAGATGGAAAATGAAAAATCTTTGTGAACTCTGGTTGCAACAAATTAAAGATGAGAATTAATATTGATTGATTCGGAATATACGGATTTAGGTATAGCTATTAAAACTCCGTGGTGACTTTGGTTTGGGTTTGGGCTTATCTTCATCTTTTCTGTATATATCGAATTTTTTAATAGAAAAGTTGTCGTTTATTGTGAGATGTGTCTCTTGTAAGGCAATGCAAAACGGGTCTATATCTTGTATTAGTATTTTAAAATCGTTAAAGTGAGTTATAAACCTTTACAGTTCCATTGAAGTACCGACATGTTTAGGTATTATAAATAAATAAATAAATATATATATATATAAAAGTTAAAACACGTACGGACTCAAAAGATTAAAAAAAAAAAGGAAGACTAGGGCACGAAGTGAACACCACCGTAGTCTGGATAATACTGATTTTATTTACTTTTTACATCGGCTTTTATAGTATTACATTGTTTATTTACAATCTTTATTTACATATGCTACTTATCACCCCCGCCCCAGTTCACAAAGTGAACTCTGGGTTCTTCAATTAACTTAACTAAAATTATCAAGTATTCAATACATAAAACATAAATAATTCCTTAATTTAAACAAAAGTACATAAATAAAACAATTTGCTTAACTAGCGAATTTACAGAAATAAACGTAAATTTTTTTAGATCTCTTATTGTATTAACTATATAACGTATACATCAAATACATTTTAATACAAATATGTAATCACAATTTTAATAAGAAAACAACAGTAATTATAATAACAAATTAATCTTTTACAATTATGATCTTTCTTGATCGAGAGGAATGCGAAGGTGCCGTATGTGAGTATGTCGAACTCTCTGAGCACCTGTTAACTCCTGAATAGAAACTATATTATGCTCACGCAATGCTATCACTCTGAAGGGCCCTTCATATCTCCGATCTCCCTTTTTCCGACCCGACGGAGTTTGGCAGAATACCGTCATTCCCAGCGAAATTTTATGTGATTCATCTGGCGTCGCTAGGCATGTACGATTCGCCCTGGACAGTTTTTCGTTCAGAAGTTTGGATTGAATCCTCTGAGATATGTCCCGTAACTGTTTACGTTTATAGATCACGGCGTTCCGTAGGTGCGTGTATGCGGCCGTGAGCAAATCCCCTTTATTACGTAAAGTAGAGATGGGCAAAATTGTACTCTGAGTAAAAAGTACAATTACAGAGTAATTTACTCAAATACTCGCCCGGTTCGAGTATCGAGTACTTCAATCACTACTCGACCTCATGATTGACGAGTACAAAAAGTAATCAGCTGGCCTCGTGAGTACTTTCTATTTTCAAATCTACTCGGGAATATTTTACTCTGAGTACTTTTCAAAGTAATCGAGTATTTCATTATAAAAATTACAGGAGTAGAATATTTAATATTTCTTCCATGTTTAAGTCCATTGTTATCTTATGCGGGTATAGTTTTTTAAAATAGTATCGATATTAATGTAAATCGATAAAATAAAGAATTATTAAAATATTTTGGATTTAATCAACTTTGGGGACCATTTTTTTTTTTCTTTTTTACACCACTTGACTTTTATGATAATGCTGTCGGATTTGAGATAGTGCCCCAGGGCCCCGACTTTTTAAAGTTTTTGTG